>PVKH010021258.1:0-14379 GCA_004027955.1 Chaetophractus vellerosus | reverse complement strand
GAGAAGCTAGAAGAAGAGGGGCAAGTCAGAGAGAAGGTGGTGCAGGGGAAAGAGCACAGGTTCTGGGTTAGAACTAGACAGTCCACAGCATTTGATCTTGTTCACAGTGCCCCTCTGGGGACTCCGCCACAGATCATTCTTTCTGACCAAAGTTACCAAACCTTGCACCATGTAATTTCTGGCCACTACTGATTATAGTGTGGAGAAGTGCCCTGGCCTCAGGTAACCGTAAATAGGCTTGAAATTATTGAGGCTGATCATTTATGGGGTAACTTTGCAACAAGCTTCCCAATAGGACACTTCATATTGGATGAGGGGTAAATTTATTCAATCACATGCTGACTACTGAAGAGTGAGAATGTGAAGGGTGTGGAGAAAAGAAGAGACTCATTCATACCAATTCCTCTCTCCTCATACCTCCAACATCTTCAGCCCCTTCCTCACATTCAGCTGATAGTAACATTTCTTATTTTTCTGAGAAAATAGAAGCACTCCATAGATGATTTGGACAAATCCTGTAGACTTTTATATTCAGCTATTATAAACCATACTCATAATTTCCATTTTTTTCTTTGGTTGATTGATTGAGAGGAATTGTCCATCCTCTTCTCTATGGCTAACCCTTCCCTTTATGTACTAGATTCCACTCCTTGTACCTCTTCAAGAACATCACCCCACCAGTTTTTCTCCTTTTTCTTCTGCATAATTATTTTTTCCTCTATTCTGGAACATTACTATCAATACACAAAAATTATTTCTGCCATTTAAAAAAATTTCATTCAATCCTTCTTCTTCCTCCAGCTATCACATTTCTCTCTTCCCCTTTATAGGAAAACTTCTCAAAAACCATAAACACACACACACACACACACACACACAAACATACTTAATACTTCCAATTCGTGTCCCCCTCCTTATTTCATTAACATATTCTAATCAAATTTCATTCCTATGCTCCTCTAGAGCTCCTCTTGCTAAATTCACCTTGACAGTAAACCTGATGGCCCAATCTCGTTTGTCCTGGGAGGAGCATTTGGTAGTTAATCACTTGCTCCTCCTTGAAATACTTTATTCACTTGGATTTCAAGACATCACACTTCTCTCATTTTACTTTTTTCCTCTCAGTCCTCTTATTCTTGGTCCTTGTTGCTGGTTCCTTTCCTATCCTTGATGATGGATTTCTTCTCCTTTCTCTTTACAATCACAACCTTACTGATTTATCTGGTCTCATGTTAGTAAATACTGTTTGTATGTTGAAGTCTCCCAATTTTATATCTCCAGTCTTCCCTGAACTAGGATTATTTTTATTTTTTCATTTTTTTTGTAACAGAAGTTGTGAGTTTACAAAACAATCATGCATACCATACAGGATTCCCATACATCACCCCACCACCACCTTACATTGTTGTGACATATTTGTTACAAATGATGAAAGAACATCATAATATTACCGCTATTTATAGTCAATCCCTGAACCTCAGATTATTATATCCAACTGCCAACTGACCATCTCCACTTAGATGAAAAATGGATACCTCAAAACTAACATGTTTACAATTGAACACCTGATATCTCCCAACCCCAACATGATACTCTTGAAATCTTAACCATCTCAGACAAGGGAAACTCAATCCTTCCAACTATTCAGGTCAAACAACCAAGTCAAACAAACAAAAATCTTTATAGACATCCTTGTTTCTTTCCTTTCTTTCACGCCACAAATCACATTTCAGTTCACCAAAAAAATCCTTTAGTCCTTCTTTAAAAATATTATATGTAGATTTTGACCTAGTCTCATCATTTTTATCACATTAACCAGATCTGAGCCACCCTTCATTCTTGCTTTGGTTATTGCACTATTTGCTTACCTCATCTTTTTCTTTCTACCGTCAGCCTACTACTACCTATATACAAGAGTGAAGACAGAATGATCCTGTTACAAATTAAGCCTGATTGTGTCATGCCTTTGCTTTCAATGGCCTATGAGACCCTGTGTGATTTGGACATTGTTTCTTCTCTGATTTCTTTGCCCTCTACTCTCCCCTCACTCACTCATCTTCAGCAACACTGGCCTTTACTGATCTTCGAACATTCCAGAAGTGCTCTCTTCTCTGGGTCTTTGCAAATTTGTTCTCAATACCTAGAAGAATGATTGACGCTTTACCTCATTCTAGTCTTTAATCAAATACCACTTCTCTGAAGTGAGCACTGCCTTGACTACCTTATGTAAAATCACATACCCCAGCATTTCCATTTCTCCCCTTTTGTAAAATAATTTTTGTCCCTAGCAATTATCACCTTCTATACACTATGCAATTTATTTATTTATTTATTTGTTTGTTTATTTAATGCCTATCTTCTCTAGAATAGAATTTCTGTGAGAGCAGGAATTTTTGTCATTTTTGTTTGTTGTGGTATCTGCAGCAACTATAACAGTGCCTAGAACATAATAAATACACATTAGAGATTTTGGAATAAATAAATAAAATAGACTTCTGAGAGGATATAAAGAGTGCCTTTCAATAAGCATTGTTTTTATTCCTAAACAAAAATATGTGATATAGAATTTTAGTATATGACAAAGGTGACATCACAACTTACCCAGAGATACACTAGATAAAAAAATATGAATTGATATATACAGTGGGTTATAAATTGAATGTTATTGGTAAAAATAAATAAATAAATAAATAAAACAATCTAAGCATCCATCAATAGATAAAGTTGGCTGAATAAACTGTAGTAGATATACCCAATGAAGCCCTCAAAATGAAGTTATAAAAAAGAACAAGTACTGGTATGGAGAGCTCTTCCTGATATATTCTTAAACACACAAAAAAAGCAAAGTGGACATATACTATGCAAAATTTTGAGTAGGAAAGAGAGGTAATATGAAACTAGATACACACACACATGCAAACAAACAAAATCTTATATTTATTAAAATAAACACTGGAAGGATAAAGCAAAAAGTAATGGTTGCCTACCCAAGAAGGGAGTGACAATTCTCTGGATTTTGCTTATATAGTTTAGACTTTGGGAATATAAAATATTTTACAGATCCAGAAAAGTAAAGCTAACTAAAAAATAAAAAATCTATGCCTAAAAATTCAAGGCAAACTAAAAATTGAAAATAGCTATTAGCAAGTTGTTAGCATAGTTACACACAGATAAAATTGTTTCAAGTTATTTTAGCAAGCAATATTTTAACTCTACACACATAGTGGAATATATTCTAAGGACAAGAAGAGTGACAAATCTTAAAAAATATTCACTTGTCTAATTGTTAGAACTAATACTGGTATTATCAGTGTAAAACAATTTAATATATCATAAGATAATACAATAGGTAATTAGCTTAATGTTGTTGAATACCAAGGTTTTCCATTTAAAAGGAATGGATAGAAATCTAAAATCAATGAATGAAAGTGAAAATCATCAAATATTACATTTGAATTAGAATATAGGAATGAACTCATGATTTTTTTAAAAGATTTATTTATTTTATTACATATCTCCCCTCCCCCCCGCTGTGGCGACGCGCCGAGACTGGTCACTGTGCAGGCGCGGCTTTTCCCCGCTTGTGGGCGGCTTCTGCTTCCATTCACGGCCGGTCTCAGTTCGCGGGTGGCTGGCTGCACTCCATTCGTGGGCGACCTGCCCTGCCCGTGGTGGCTTTTGCCCTGTCCATGGCAGCTTTTTGCCCTGCCCACGGCAGCTCCGGCCCGCCCATGGCGGCTTGCCATTCTCAAGGCGGTCTGCCCGCTAGGAGAGGTCCCCGGGAACCGAACCCGGGGCCTTCCATGTGGTATGCCGGCACCCTATCCCCTGGGCTATCCAGCTGGCCCCATGATTTTTTTCTTGTTAAAAGAAAGTTCTGGTCAATGAAAAGTCCTAGAGGCAATAGTGTCCCAATATCAATAACCACTCTTACTTTCCAAATTGTAGTCTCTATCACTTTTCCCTATTAAAAGTAACCAAGTCTGTTTTGAGGAATGGTTAATATATACTGGGATGTGTTTTGTTTGGTCAGAAAGCAAGGACTCAGAGCCCAACTGGAAAGTGTTCCACTGGCCAAAGATGGGACAATCTGAGCATCAAACAGAAGAATAAATTCAGTTGATTATCACATATTAAATGCATAAAACCCATGAGTTCTCATGAAAGACAACTTTTTCCCTTACCTACTCCCCCGCCCCCCCAAAAAAACACCTCTCGTTATACCTTATTGGAAATAACTAGGGTACCAACCACTTATTAAGAAATTTGGCAATTAAAAAGAAAGAATTGAGCATTTACCTTGCCTGTCTTACATGAATTTGCATTTCAGTATAACCAAACAGCCCTAGATGGCAAAGAAAAGTTCTTCAAAGAATTTCAGCAAAAAAATTGGATGAAATTATAGAAATAATGAGATACCATTTGAAAACTATGACAAAATAATTGACCCAGGATGAAATCATTGCATGAAAGGCTGATGAGACACTTCATAGTTAAGGAACCAAGCATCACTGCCTGAACACACTGATCAATTTTAGCAACCCTGAACTTGGTCTACTGGTCTTTGTGGGCACTACAAGGGCACAGCAGCACCTAGGAGATATTCTTGCCAAAGAAGCTTTAATCAGAATCTAATCAAGGCACTAGAATTAACTTCCATTTGTAAGAAATAGGAAGTTAAGTAAATCATTTAAATATCAACAGAAGTAAGTCCTGATTACCTAATGATCATATTGCCCAAACCAGGGCACTTATTTTTGTTTATTTGTTTATTAAGCAGTTTTATTGAGATATATTCATATACCATATAATCTTTCCAAAGTGTATAATCAATGCTTTTAGTATAATCATAATATTGGACATTCATCACCTCAAAATTTTAGAACAATTTCATTACCCCAAAAAGAAAGACTCCACACTACTTAGCATTTCTTTCTCAGCCCTACATAACCACAAATCCAATTTCATG
This sequence comes from Chaetophractus vellerosus, assembly GCA_004027955.1. Taxonomy (NCBI): domain Eukaryota; kingdom Metazoa; phylum Chordata; class Mammalia; order Cingulata; family Chlamyphoridae; genus Chaetophractus; species Chaetophractus vellerosus. The sequence goes on along the minus strand of PVKH010021258.1, from coordinate 9,410 downwards.
TTTATAAATCGATTTATATTTACATTTTATATAAATGGAATCATACAATATGTAGTTCTGTGGTCTCTTTCACTTAATATAATTTTTTTGTCTGATATTAACATTTTGTAGTATTAACCTACATTTGTTCAGCATCAAAGAAAAATGGTCTTATACATGCAATTTTACCCATATTCATATTTCACATATTATATTTATATTTCACATAATATATTTAGCTCATAATAGGGCAATCATATAATAGTCCTTTTGTATCTGGCTTGCTTCACTCAACATAATGTCCTCGAGTTTCATCCATGTTGTAATATGTTTCATGACTTCATTTCCTCTTACTGCTGCATAATATTCCATCGTGTGTAATCTCCACAATTTGTTTATCCATTCATCACTTGATGGACACCTGGGTTGTTTCCAGCTTTTGGCTGCTGTAAATAATGCTGCTATGAACACCAGTGTGCAGATGTCTATTCATGTCACTGCTTTCAGTACTTCTGGGTATATACCTAGAGACGGTATTGCTGGGTCCCATGGCAAGTTTATATTCAACTTCCTTAGGACCTGCCAAACAGTCTTCCACAGTGGCTGTATCATTCTACATTCCTACCAACAGTGAATAAGCATTTTTATCTCTCCACATCCTCTCCAACGTTTAAAGTTTTCTGACTTTTTAGTAGCAGCCAATCTAATAGGAATGAAGTGATATCTCACTGTAGTTTTTATTTGCATTTCCCTAATCACTAGTGATGTTGAACATTTTTTCATGTGTTGCTTTGACATTTATATTTCTTCTTTGGGGAGTTGTTTTTTCAAGTCTTTTGCCCAATTTTTAATTGGATAGATTGTCTTTTTATTGTTGAGTTGTATGATCTCCTTATATATCATAGATGTTAAACCTTTTTCAGATATGTGATTGCTAAATATTTTCTCCCATGGAGTCAGCTGCCTTTCCACCCTTTTGAAAAGTCCTTTGAGGTGCAAAAGTGTTGAATTTCGATGAGGTCCCATTTATCTATTTTTCTTTTGTTGCTTGTGCTTTGGGTGTAAAGTTTAAGAGAGCACTGGCAACCACAAGATCTTGAAGATATTTTCCTACATTTTCTTCTAGGAGTTTTATGGTTGTTGTTTTTATATTTAGGTTCTTGATCCATTTGGAGTTTTTATATAAGGTGTGAGATAGGGGTCTTCTTTCTTTCTTTTGGATATGGCTATCCAGTTCTCCCAACACCATTTGTTGAAAAGACTGTTCTGGCCCAGCTGGGTGGCGTTAACAGCCCTGTCAAAAATCACTTGACTGTAGATGTGAGAGTCAATTTCTGAGTTCTTAATTCAGTTCCATTGGTAAATCTGTCTGTCCTTACGCAACTGCCATGCTGTTTTTACCATTGTAGCTAAGTAATATGCTTTAAAGTCAGGAAGTGAGAGTCCTCCAACTTCATTCTTCTTTTTAAAGACATTTTTGGCTATTCAGAGCCCCTTACCCTTCCAAGTAAATTTGATTAGTGACTTTTCAATTTCTGCAAAAAAAGGCTGTTGGGATTTTTATTGGGATTGCATTGAATCTGTAAATTAGTTTGGGTAGAATTGACATCTTAATGATACTTAGTCTTCCAATCCATGAACATGGAATGTCCTTTCATTTATTTAAGTCTTTTGTTTCTTTTAGCACTCTTTTATAGTTTCCTGAATACAGTCCTATATGTTCTTGGTTAAGTTTATTCCTAAATATTTGATTGCTTTAGTTACTATTATAAATGGATTTTTTTTTCTGATTTCCTCCTCAGAAAGCACATCAGTAGTGTATAGAAATGCTATTGATTTTTGTGTATTAATCTTTGTATCCAGCCACTTTGCTAAACTCATCTGTTAATTCTAGTAGCTTTGTTGTGGATTTTTCTGGATTTTCCAGATATAGGATCATTTCATCATTGAATAGTGAAAGTTTTACTTCTTCCTTTCCTATTTGAGTGCCTTTTATTTCTTTTTCTGGCCTATTTGCTCTAGCTAGAACTTCTAGCACAACATTGAATAATAATGTTGACAGTGGACATCTTTGTCTTGTTTGTGATCTCATGAGAGAGCTTTCAGTCTTTCACCATTGAGTACAATACCGGTTGTGGCTTTTTCATATATGCAGTTTACCATATTGAGAAAGCTTCCTTCTATTCATATCTTTTGGAGTGTTTTTATCAAGAAAATTTCTGTATTTTGTCAAATGCCTTTTCTGCATCAATCAATAGGATCATGTGATTTTTCTTCTTCAATTTATCCATGTGGTTTATTACACTAGTTGACTTTCTTGTGTTGAGCCACCCTTGCATACTTGGGATAAAACCCACTTGATCATGTTGTATAATTCTTTTAATGTGCTTTTGGATTTGTTTTGCAAGTATTTTGTTGAGGATTTTTGCATCTATATTCATTAGAGATATTGGTCTGTAATTTTCTTTTTGGTAGTAGCTTTATCTGGTTTTGGTATTAAGGTGATGTTGGCTTCATGGAATGAGTTTGGTAGCATTCTTTCCTGTTCAATTTTTTGGAAGAGCTGGAGTAAGATTGGTATTAGGTTGTCTTTGAATGATTGATAGAATTCATCTTTGAAGTCATCTGGTCCTGGACTTTTCACCTTTGGGAGGTTTTTATGGTTGTTTCAAAGTCTTTACTTGTGATTTGTTTGTTGAGTTCTTGTATTTCTTGTAGGGTCAGTGTAGGTGTTTAGTGTGTTTCTAGGAATTTGTCCAGCTCATCTACATTTCTAGTTGCTTGGTGTACAGTTGTTCACAGAATCCTCTTATGATAGAATGGATAAAAAAATATGAGCCATCTATATGTTGCCCACATGAGACTCACCAGGTAAGGACACAACCAGGTTAAAAGTGAAAGGTTGGAAAAAGATATTCGATGGAAATGGTAACCAAAAAAGAGCTGGGGTAGTGATATTAATATCAGACAAAATAGATTTTAAATGCAAAACTGTTTTAAGGGATGAAGATATATATATCAATAAAAGGGACAATTCAGCAAGATGAAATAACTACGCTAAATATTTATGCACCTAACCTCAATGCCCCAAGATACATGGAGGCACACACTGGCAAAGCTGAAGGGAGAATTAGATGTCTCTACAATCATAGTTGGAGACTTCAATACACCACTGTTAGTATTGGATAGAACATCTGGACAGAAGATAAAGAAAAGAGAGTTTTTGAGTAATAAGATAAATGAACTAGACCTGACAGATATCTACAGAGCATTGCACCCCAAAACAGCAGGATATATATTCTTTCAAGTACCCATGGATCCTTCTCCAAAATAAACCATATGTTGGGTCACAAGACAAGTCTCAATTAATTTAAAAAGATTGAAATTATACAAAACAATTTCTCTGATCATAGCAGAATGAAGCTAGAAATCAATAATAGACAGAAAAAGGGAAAATTCATAAATATATGGAGATTGAACAACATAGTCTTAAATAACCAATAGGTCAAAGAAGATATTGTAAGAGAATCCAGCAAATATATTGAGATAAATGAAAATGAGAACACAACCTATCAAAACCTATGGGATACTGCAAAGACAATGCTGAGAGGGAAATTTGTAGCCCTCAATGCTTACATTAAAAAAAGAAGAAAGCTAAAATGGAAGAACTAACTACACACTTAAAGGAACTAGAAAAAGAACAGCAAACTAATCCCAAACTGAGCTAAAGGAAAGAAATAGTAGAGATCAGGGCAGAAATAAATGAAATTGAGAACAAAAAAACAATAAAGAGAATCAACAAAACGAAAAGTTGGTACTTTGAGAAGATCAACAAAATCAACAAACACTTAGCTAGACTGACAAAGAAAAAAAGAGAGAAGATGCAAATAAATAAAATCAGAAATGAGAGGGACAGTACTACTGACCCCTCAGGACTCTTTTGAGAGTGAAAAGAGATGCTATTTGCTTGGGTGGGGAGGGGGCATAAACCAGAACCTTCCCAAGAAAACTGGGGAATTGCTTTACTCTAAAATTATGAATATTCTGAAGGACAGCTGATCTGATTTTCATGACAAATGTATAAGGAAAACAAGTAAATATAAGGAATAGATCTTGCTTTGTGGATGTGCTTTACAGAACAACTCCAAAGACATATTTTGAGGACAAGCAGAAAAATGTTATCCTGTTCTGGGTCTTTGATTATATAGAGAAATCAGTGGGAGCAGATGTAGTTCAGTGGTTGAGCACCTGTCTCCCACAAATGAGGTCCTAAATTCAATCCCTAGTACCTCCTCAAATAAATAAAATATAAAACATAAAAAAAAATCATGATAATTTTGCTAGGTAGTATCATGGCATAATAGTTAAGTGAGATGATGTCTGTATTTGCCAGAAATACATACTAAAGAATGTTGAGATGAAATGAAGTGGGCCATGGATTTGGTTTATCAGACTTCAACAACAACACAAAAAAGAAAAGGAGAGATTAGTCAATTATGGGAAATTATTGATTGTTTAATCTTGATAGTAGATATATGTGAGTTCATCAGGCAATTCACCCTCTATATATGTTTAATTATTTTCATAACCAATTTTAAAATAGGGAGTCATGTTAGCCCCCCAGATCTGCTTCTGTGTTCTAAAGCATGGTAAACCATTATTCTGTTTTACCTTGAACTTAGGGGTATATGCCTCTCTTAGAAGTGATGGGATCCAGAAGGACTGCATTTGTGCTAAGATGGTTCTTGGCCCTTTTTTATAAATCTACATATGCCTTTTTAAAAAAATAATTCCCAACTTAAGAAACTTGGGGGCTATCACTCCCTTTTTCCTAGTAAGAGCCTAGATTCAATGACTGAATTAGAATTCTACCTCTATGAATACCTGTGGAAACACTGGAAAATTACTTTCTGCAAGTTGAGGATTCCTTGTGATAAAATGAGTATAGTCTAGGGTTTCTGGGGGAATTAGAGATAGCTTATACGAAACATTCAAGCAGAGCTTGGCATACAGCAGGTGATCTTTCCTAATTTTACTTCCAGCAGAGTCTTGCCCAATACACTGATCCTTCTGAGTCACACTAGTTATTGAAAAAAAGCAGCCACATGAAAAGTGAATGCCCATTGACTTCTGATCACTTTATTTCTATTTAAAATGTATGTGTCTATTCCTTGCTTTTAGCAAGCTATCCTCACGCCCAGTAAGGTCATTTTGTGAAAAGCCTTGGTTCTTATCTAATGGAAAAAGAATGACAACCTCTAGGAATCAACAGTTTTCTCAAAAAATTAAAAAAAAAACCCAAACACATGGAGGGTTCCAATATAACAGTATATCAGTAAAATTACAGATAGCATGCACAATATATCATGGCTTTTTTTTTTTCCTAATCAAAATGAAATAAAAGAAACCAGGAAGAGCAAATATTTTATTTCTATTCAATATAAAAGAGATGCCTGGGGAGATCTCAACTCTTGCTCTCCTAACTAATCAGAGGTTTTGATTTTATTTCCTCTTCTTTTACCCGGGTGCTAAAAGGCGTTTGTTATTAACATGGCTCAGATGGAAGATATTGCTCTGAGACTTTGCTCTGAATTAATCTCTTTCAGGCACTCCGCATTAATCCCATTGGTGCTGTTAACCCTGAGAACCCAACAGCACCCGTTTGGGTGAGCCGGACATTTACATGGAAAAGGCTTAGCCCAGCCCTTTCCATGACCCAGCCTGAGGCCAGAGGTAATAGAAAACTCTTCTTAGTCCTTCCAGAAGAAATGCGCTTGCAGTTTTTTTCATTCTGAGTTTTTTTTTTAAACAAGCATGCTTAAACACCGTACCTGAGAAGAAAATGGTGACCCAAAGGGCAAAGGGTGTCACTGGGGACACCAATCAGGTCTCCCCCGATGGAAGCCCCTCTGCTGGGGACTGAAACATGTCTGCCACAAAAGGTGTGTTCAGGCCGCAGCCCCTTGGTCAAGTGGGTGTGGATCCACTTGTAAATAGAAACTTTGGAGCTGTTATTGTTTAAGCTGTGCCCGCACTGAATGAGGGCGGGCCTTAATCCAGTATGCCTGAGGTCCTTAAAAGCAGAGGAAATTGGACACAGAAAAGGGGAGGCCACCGGGAGTAGTCAGAACTGGAAGTCAACAGAACCATGAAGAGAAAAGGGAAGGCGCTGCCACGTGCATTGCCATGTGATGGAAAAGTCCCCCAAAGAACCCCAAAGATTGCTGGCTATCCAGAAGCGACCGACCCCAAAGAGAAGCAAGCCCTCCTCTAGCTGCTGAGACCATGAGCCAGTGAATCCCTGATAAGCCAACCCAGTGCATTGTAGATTTTAGTAGCTGGAACACGAAAACACCATCGATCACTCCCTATGCCTTTAGCATAAACTTCAAAGTCGAGCTAAGCAAACAAAGATTTTGATCATCTTTCTCCTAGTTCCTCTCTAGATAATCTTTACTCCAGTTTTATGGAATCATGAGCTTCAGAGCCTGGTCAGGGCTTTTCCTTTCGTGCACCAAACCCATGGTCTCTGATTTGCTCAGCTAATTTTACTCGTCCTATGGTATATACCTCGAAATCCCTTCTTCCAGGAAGGCCTTTATGTTGGTTTCCTGTGCCTGCTATAACAAGTAACCACAAACCTCCTGACTTAAAAGAACAAGAATTTATTTTCTCACAGTTCTAGAACCTAGAAGTCTGAAATCAGGAGTAAGGGGCCAAAATCAAGGCATGTGAAAGGCCATTCTCTCTCTGGTGACTCTAGGGGAGAAGCTATTCTTGCCTCTTCCAGCTGGTGGCTGCCCACACTGCTTGGTTTGTGGCTGCTTCATTCCAATCTTCAAAGCAGCACCTTCAGACCTCTCTCTGTCTCCACCTTTATATGACCTTCTCCTTTGGGTGTCTGTGTGTCAAGTTTCCCTCTGCTACTCCCTTACACGGACACTTGTGGTTGTACTTAGGATCCACTGGGTAAAACAAGATCTTCTCCCCATATCAACATCTTAACTCTATCACATTGTCAAAGACCCTTTTTTCAAATAAGGTAGCATTTGCAGGTGCCAGGGATTAGGATCTGATAGGTTGAGGGGCCTTCTGTACCTTCTTTGCTTTTTGTCTCCAAATCTAGTCCTGCTTCCCAGGTTGGATTTCAGGCTCCTTGTGTGAATATTAACTTAAAACCTTGCACTTCAGTTCATCAGGGCACACATGAGGATGATGATGGTGGGGCTGTTGATGCTGCCCCTGTTGCTGATGTTGACGGTACCTAAGACATATCAGTTTCCTACAATGTGCTGGTTACTGCTCTAAGAGTTGTACAGGTGTTATAGCAATTAATTCATATAAAAAACTAAGACACAGATGGCATCTTCATCCTCATTTTGCAGATTATGAACCTGAGGTTCTGTGCTTTGTAAGTGGAAAGGCTGGGATTTGAACCCAGGCAGTCCAATCTTGAGCCTGCACCATGGTCCTTAATTCACATGCTATCTCCTCACTGCACTTTAAGATCCTGGAAGCTAGCTACTACGTCTGCTCCTAGGACACAACTGATACTCAGTGATGTTTGGGGCATAAATTTATAGACATAGATTATAAAACAGTCTCTGACTTTAACCTGATGTGGGTCCCTGAACTTCAATTATTTAATGAGAGTGCTGGACTTTGGATGATTGCAATCTCTGATGTTTTATGAGCACACCATCTCAGCTGTCCATCTGGGGTTTGAGCTCTGACTATTAGATCAGGGTGACTGATTCACTTGGCCCATGTGGTTGGGAACACTGAGCACGTAGTCTGGAGTGCTGTTAATGATTTATCACACTGGGAGAGTTGACTTTTGAAGTAGAAGTTATTGTAGAATGCCAGTGTCCCCAAGGCTTTGGAGGAATGCCAAAAGTATTGATAACATCTGTTTGCCCAAAACGGTCAAGCCACTTTACTGCTGGTGGGGGACACGTTTGTCTTTTGAGATTTTCTCGGAAGACTGTGCTTTACTCATTTATTGCCTGTCATCCCTGCAGTCTAGTGACAAGGAATCGTTCCACCTGGGTGACCTACCCACATAATAAATGAATACTAATATCTCAATGCTTAGTTTGAGGACCCAGGTCACACACCTATATAACATTCTGCCAATGGGTTAATGGAATGTGAATGAAATACACTCAGAAATTAACCTCAGATGTAAGGGTTGCATGCATGCCCACATATTCAGTGGCTTCTACATCAGTCACTTCATAAAGCAGTCCTCAAATATCAAGATGTGAACCTTCTCGACACCCATAAATATTAATTGACAATAAAGAGGAAATGTTGAGAAAGTTTTCAAGTGCATTGTACAGTGCTGACTTGGTTTGAGAGCCCTCAGAAACCCTCCTCAGTTAGAAAAATAATCACGGAAGCACAAACTAAATAAAAGACTTTAGGCAAAACTCAAAATGAAGTTGCATGTGATTAATTTTCATTATCACTCATGTTTATTATGGTCATGTCTGCAATGACCTGTGGCTGGCTGGGAGCATTGTTCTTTTAGTGGAGAAATTATTTGTTGTTGTCAGCATTGCCGTTTTGTCTGTTATGAAAATTTGCTTTTGACATTTTTCCCCCCATGTTCTTGTTGCTTTTGTAGTGGAGTAGACTTTTAGAGATACTTACTCCTCCATTCTGGAACTTTAGCCCTTCCTTACTTGAATTTCTATTTGGGGGATCTGGGAAAGTAAAAAGTGGGACACAAGTCATGCCCTTCAAGGCTATTTTACCTCCGATGAGTGCTAGAAGCCTACTTCACAGCCCCTATTTCCAGGAATCTCCCCCAGGTAGTATTTACTCTTCTTTTAAAGATTTAATAAATCTTTAAAAAGCAAAACAAAACAAAACAAAACTGTGAGCTAATAAATCCCCATTGACTTAGGGGAACCATTGCATGTTACTGTTTTAACATAGCTCTGCTTTACCATATCTGCCTTATAGCACAACTGGTTTAGCTTCCCACTGTAAACCTCTTCACTGGCCACACTTGGGTTTCACTGGCCTTGCAGAGAGTTGGGGTGGTGTGCACATCAGATAATTCTGAATGAGCCTTTTTAAGTCTCTGCTTCCCAGCTTTTCTTGGGATCTAAGAGTTCCTGAGTAACCCTTCTTTGCTAACTCCCATTCCATTTCGGTTAAGCAGCTATACCTAGCCTCTAGTATACCCTTTTTCTATCTGCTCTTGGGGTAAGAAAACCTGTCTCCAGTCTTACCTCTGCTATTTAGTAGCTTTGTGATCCTAGACACACCATGATATTTCTCAAGAAATGAGAGGAAATTTACGTCATAAAGATGTTTTGAATATTACGTATGATAAGTTATTGGAAAGTACCCTCAGCAGTTCTCTCATTTAACCAATTTTCTTAGGCTGTAGGAATCTACACACTTTAATGTTAATTTGC
>PVKH010021256.1:0-14377 GCA_004027955.1 Chaetophractus vellerosus | reverse complement strand
CTTCTTTCTCTGCCTGGCTAAATCCTATTTGTCCTTCAGATACTGCTTAGGTCCTGCTTTCTAGAAGCCTGCCTGATACCTCTTTTCTTGCACAGCCGAGCTCAGGGCTCTGCTTCTACTCCCTACTCACACCTCCAGCCCAGCCTTACCTCCTTGTACTACAATTGTTTCCTGACCTGCCTCCTCAGTTTCCCACCCCCAGCTTTGTTTCCTCAACGCAAAAGACATGAAGCTCTCAACTGATGGATAAATGAATGAATGAGTACAAAATTCTTAAAACAATCAGATAAACACTGATAGCTAGTCAGAGGGATAGGAGATATTAAGATTTTAAGTGATTTAAGATTTAAATCACTTTTGTGATGTACAGGCTATTACATTCTCAATGAAAAGCAAAATAAGGACACCTCTGCAGGAAAACAGTCTGGTTTACATTTGTTGAAAATTACCATTTTCTTGGAGGATTAGGAATACGTTTTCTCTAAGCGAACTTTCTGATAGGGGAGGACTCGAAGGGATTCATTCTGAAATTTTATATTAAATAGAGAAGTCTTAGAAGCCTTAGAGAAGTCTTAGTTGTTATTTTTTCCCACTTCTATATAAATAACTACTTTGTTTATACAATCCGATTTATGTGCTTGATCACCCTCTAGTTCAAATTAGAATAGTAAATAAATCCAATAATTTTTTTTTCAGGATTGGGTTTGTCTTTAATTTCACAGAGTAACACTCAAATGCTGAGCAGGGCAACTGCAAAGCTGGCATGAGGAGGAGCACGTGCACCTAGAGTGTGAAGGACAGACTATAAGCAGCACTTACGGAAGGGTGGGCAGGGCCACCTGAAGTCCCAACCAAGCCAGCCTCCATAAGCACAAACTTGCTCATCCACTTCCTGCTGATTGTAAGGAAGAACCACTCCTGAGTGACAGGGTGGAAAAACCAACCCACCAGCCTGGGAGGCTAAAACGGCCTGGAGGACAGGCCCAGGCGGTGAGATGCCCCTTTATTTCCCACAGGACATGGCCACGGCCCCCACCTTGGTCTACTACACTCGGGACCAATACCCTGTGAACTGGAATCTGCCTTCCCTAGCAGCCTCCTGTGTGAGCGGGACAGGCTGGAAGAGTGACAGCTCATCACTGAAGGATCACACACTGCGGGGACTGGAATAACAAAGCCACGGCTGTGCTGCATAGAAACTGAGTCTATACACACAACCGGTTTGTCTGATGGGAGAGAAAAAAAGAAATTAATTTTTTGTCTTTGCTTATATGTCACCGAACGATAGTTTGATGGGATCCCCCCTTCTCTCCACTCCCCACATAAACACCATTTCCTCAAGTTCTTTTTGTGCAAATAAGCGAACTGGCTCATTATAGTGACTAATTGTTGTTAAAATTAAAAATAATTTAGTTTCTAAATTATTAGAAGGGCAAAACCTAATCAGGAAAAATTATTTTCTTGATTCTGTTGACCCCAGAGTCAAAATCAAATAATCATTAGTTTATGTGAGAAACTGTGGCTTCTTCAAATGCCACCCCTTCCAGGCAGCCGTCCTGATTACTGCTAAAAATGTAGTGTCTCTCCTTTCTGAACATTTATAGAACTCCTATGGCACTAAGATTATTGCCTTTTATAGGCAGTTTTAGCACCAAAAGCCTGGATATAAGTCCCAGTTCTGTCACTTACAGCCTGTATCGTTACAACCTACTTGATTAATGTCTGCAAAACCCAGTTTCCTGCTCTAGAAAATGGAAATAACAATAGTATCAAATTCAAGAGTTGCTATGAGGTGTTAATAGGTGGTATATGTGAAAACACTTTGCAACCTGTAAAAATCTATACAATCATTAGTTGCTATTATGACATCTCTCATTTTCCCTACTGCTCTTAGATGGACCAGCCTCCAGTATATGTACATATATATACATATTATGCATATGTATGCATATATATTTGTATTAAAGACAGTTTTTGGTAGATTGAAGACAGCGAAACAAATTTATTGAATAAATTATCAAGTGACTCCATTAGAAGCTATTAAATGAAATAGAATTAAGTCTCATTTGGAAGGCATGCGTGTGTTTGTTGAGGGGGAATACCAATCATTTTATTGTATTTCCCTTACTGCTGGTTACTCATCTGGCTTCATGCAGAAAGGACCCTTCGTCTTTGAAAACCACTGGAGGGCACAACCATGGGAGCCCAGGTCAGATCCAGGTGAGCGAGCACCTGGTTATAAAATCTTTGACCAGCTCGCGGTGGCTGCCATTCTGCTCTCTGGCCGTTCCCTCTCTCTTTTTATTTACTACTACCCAGTTGATAAACCAGGGAAAGGGCATGGAGTGAGCTGCTGGTGATGTATCCTAATAAGAAAGGCATCTTGTGTGAAGTGCAGAGGAAGGTGGCTTCATGGATTTCTAATCTAGGGCTGTGCTGACACAAGCTATTCTTTAATGGCTCAGCCTGAGCACAGATGTCTGATACTAGGGCTAACCTTTTGAGAGGGCTGGGAGGGCAGCATTCTGCCAGGGCTCACCACTCCTGAGTGCGGGGCCTGATAAACTCATTTACTCTCTATAAGTACAAGGAGCCTAGCCCATAAGTCATGTGGTGAAAGTTTCATTAGGGAAGGCTTGCCCGAGCCAAACCTTCCTCTTTCAGGAACTTCCAGGTCTTGATGATGTGTGAGTCTGCATACAGAGTTAATACTGGGAGAGCTCTGGCACTGGGGAGCAGGTGGGGTTCAGACATTCAGCTCTGGACTTGGGGTCCTCCTTAAGAGGCACAGAGCCGGGGTGAGTTTCAATACGTGTCCTCCCTAGAACATTCCTATGCAGGGAAACCCCCCATCCTCAAAGGGGTACCAGGGTTGTCCTTTAGGAGAGTTTGTTTGAGAAAGCACATGGACAGTGGTATGCAGTGTAGGCCTAACTGATCAGGAATTTATTAACCATAAAGAAAATAGATAGGATTTGTATTTGAGAGATTTCTAAGGCACTCTGCTTAATTGCTTTGCATAAATTATCTCCTTGATTCGTAGTAAGATCAAGAGATTGATATTATTATCATTCTTATTCTACAGGTGAGGAAATGGAGGCACAGAGGGGTAAGGGAAATTCCTAAAATTATATCAATAGAGACAGAAATGAATCGAACCCTTGCTTGCCTGATCTTATTCACATTGCCATTATGTACATACATGTTTTCAGGGCTTTTTGCTTTATTAAGGGATTTTGGTTCCCCAGTTCCTGAGTCAGGGCTGCAGGCTGAAATTGCTTCCTCCCAGCAACCCTACCCCACTAAGAAGAGGGTTTGGTTCTGCTCTTCCTACCACCCTGCCTGACACTACCATTGTACTTATCAGTGTGTGGCCTTAGTTGCCTGTTTACTTGTCCTAAAGCCACTTGAAGGTGGCGGCTTCCTCTAACTCACCTTTTCCAATGAAGTAGGCAGTGCTCAACAAATATTTGCACAAAGAATAACTAGAGGGATAAATTAATGGCAAGTGCTGCGCCCCAGCAAGGTGAAAGGAATGATTATGAAGGAAGAGCATCGACAAGGGGATGCCCAGGATAAGTAGGTGGAAAGGAGTCCGGAACGTTTCTTTGCAGATCAGCATGCTTGGAATATCTGAAGAATAGGCTGCTTGAAATATTTTGAAAAATCATACCAGGGCCATTCAACTCATTTTGCTGAAGAAGAGGTGTGAGCTGTTTAGTAAAAAGACGGATTCTGTAGCAAGAAGCGCTGAGGGGTAGACCATTTCCTAGCTAAGCAAACTTGATTTGGTCACTTAATCTCTGTGCCAGGGTCCTCATCTGAGATTTGGGGGTTCATATTTCTACTACATGTGTCCATCATATCCACTGAGGGAAAGTATAGAAAATGCTTTGTAAACTGAAGAGCGCTGTGCACAATTTAGGACCATCGTGGGTGTCGTTATGATGTTCTGTTAAGCTGTCTACAAAACTCAGGTCGCCCCAATCCTCGTGCAAGTGAGCATCTCTTTAGAATGTCGAGTCAGCTGTGATAATCCAGGAAACTCTAGGAGACACTCTGGATTCAGATTCAGGGTTTAATTTTTAAAATATATCAAGGGTCTTCTCATTGGTTTTGTTCCTGTCTTAATTTCAGCTTAAAAATCGTTTCTTGATGGTAGCCACTGACAGTAGAACCCATCAGATAGGGTTATGGTGCACCTATGAAAACGGGGCCCTCTTGCTAGAGATACTCAGCAGTTATAAGGTGTAAAAGAAAAGTGTTAAAACCTGATTATCACCTAATTAAGATTTTCTTCAAGATATCAATAAATCTCTTGAAATAGCATTGAAAAAGGAAAAAATCATGGTAAAAAAAAAGTTCTCCAAAGTATTTTGTGTCTTGAATAATTATTTCCTTTATTACACTTCACCTAGCACTCTAGAATGTAAACCTTGTGCCTGGAGAGGAGAGTGGTAGAACTTTCATGATTAATACAAATTCTTTCCTATCCAGTGCCCTAGCTAGTTTTAGGTTGAACAATATTTATAAAAGGGTGATTCTTAGGTGTGATGAGCTTTTCAAATTTCTAAAAATGTACCAAGTTTCCCAAAGTTTCTTAAAACACTTAAAAACACAACAGGATACTAAAGTTGTCAAATGATTCTTTATTTCAGTTGCTTTATTTGCTACTATAATCCAGACACTCTGGAAAATTCCATGTCCCAACTTTTTGTTAACCTTTTCTTGGAAAAGTTTCCTTCTCAGTTGCATATATTTTATGCAATGAACCCGTTAGATATGCCGTATACCTCTTGTTTGCATATCTGCATAGCCTAGGGAAGAAAATGATTCGCCTTGGGGTTGGATATTGGTCAAATAATGGGCTAAGAAATGGGCATTTAATTAATGTTGGTTTTAAGAAAAATAAGACCAAAGTAGGGGTTTACATATATGCAAAAAAGTAACATAAAATTTTATTTGATTGTTTATCATTTTGGTGTATATAATCTAGAATTGCATGGATAGTGGAGCAATACTCTTTTTTATAAATCAAATGGAAGTCATATGAGAAAGGATCATTTTGGCTCTCACCCAAGTAGTCTGAATTATGGAAGCACCAAAAGCAACTTTTTGGAGGGCACAGTCTCACCAGACGGAGCCTGAAAACTGCTCTGATAATTGCCAGAAGGTTGGTGTGAGAACTACTGCAGTAAATTAAGGGTGATCTATAGATGTTTGTTGGCACAGTGGCTTTATTAATGTCTCATTATGTCTCTAAGTAGTTCTTGTGATATAACAGAATGAATTATATTGTCCAAGGTTATTGCTCAGATAACCTATTGAAAATGGTAGTTTTCCTCTTTCATCACATGAATCTAAATGTTAACTAACTGCTTGTTAGCTTTTCACATTACATTGGAGAGATTCATTAGGTCTTACAACCATGGATATGTGCTTTAAAAGTCTTTAGATAAAAGATGAATCAAAATGATTCAGTTCTGTAAGTTTTGGACTAGAAATCAGTGTCTCTCTGGACATAGTCCAAGTATAAAATGTAGCACAAATTGCCTTTAAAATTAATAATTTACAAAATCTATGTGCTAAGCCCAGTCTGGCTTGGAAAGATAAGTAAAATAAATATTGTAAAGTCAATTTTTAATAATCTTTGGCATGAAATTTAAGCACAAGAGAAAACATTTAACAATTAGGCAGGAGCCTTTGGTGAATGATTAAGTGTGAATAATAATATTTAAAAACCGCTTACCTTACTTGCTAGCAGGGAATATCATTTAAAGTTCTAATCTCGTACATAGCACAGGTCACACCATTTCTTTGTTTAATGAGCTCCTGCCTTGCAATTTTCATGTTTTAGCACTCACTTTTATAGGTATTTTTACATTGACAGCTATGTGTAAGGCTGACAAAAAGTAACACAGGCAGGTATTTGATGAGGAATTGTCAGACCAAGTGCAGTCATGGAAAATAATATAATTAGATCCTTCAGTAGGCCGGTAACCAGTGGTCTGGTGAGTTTATCTAATTATTGAGACAGCACATTTACATCTGAGAGGATTTTATTATAAGAGGTTTATAAGATTTGGAGTTAAGGCTGATCTTCAGTCTCTATATACCAAATAGAAGCTGGCCTGTGGGCAACGGTTTTGCACAGTGAAGAATAAAATCCCTGACGGATGATGACAGGTCTTCATCCACCAAAAAGAGGAATCAAAATAAAAGGCAGAGGAAATGAAATAGCCTGGCTGAAAAATAGAGAGGGAGCACCGTGTTCCAGTCGAGTATGAGCAGAAGCCTGCAGTTGAGAACGTGCTCTCTGCACTCAGGATAAGGATTCAGGAAAGAAAAAGAAAAGGGTGCAATCATATCATTCTAGATAGCCATATCAATTAACAGTTGCCTAGAGCCAAAGGCAAGTTAGAATGCGGTCTTAAAGGAACCGATATGAAGGTATCTTCTCCACGTTATGACCAATAAGTTATATTTTCAAAGGAGCCTGCATTATGCATAAACTCTGGGTGAATTTGCACATAGAGATAGGAAATTCTAGATGAAAATGAAAAATTCGTGTAAGCCCCAAATTACTCAGATCTCCTTTCTCTTTGCTCTCACAGCACTATATTATGCCTCTTCTATTCTTCATCTACCATGTTTGTGACAGCCACTGACCTCGAGAAGGAGTTCAAAGCTTCCCCCACCCTCCATCTCTGAACTTTTTAAGCAGGGATGTGAGTCAAGGTCAACAATGATGTTGGGCCACTAGGTGGAGAGTGGGCTGTTTGGGGGTGATGTTTATAAACGTTTACATCCTTGAGGCATGCTCTCTTTTGCACTTGGCTTCTTATTGTGGTTTCTCTATTGATGAGATTTTGCTCCTTTCCCTAGGGGCTTGTATGATAAGAAGGATTCAGGATAAAAGGGACTCTTCTGCTATGGAAAGAAATTGAATTCCTCCTTAGAAAGCCCAGGTAACAAAGTTAGGTGGGATACTGGGTAACAAGAGGAGATGGGTTTGAACAGTTGACTTGGACCTGCCTTTGCTTAAACACAAGGAGCCCACGTGGTTTGCCTTTAAGCCAGTCTAGCCTTCCACATTGGGAATGGGAGCTGAAGCTCGGGAGTCAAAGCAGTGCACATTCGCCTGTCCATAGGTTCTGTAGTATTCGTTTCCTGTTCTGATTTGCAAGAGATGTTGGTTTCCAGGCTGGTTGGTTGTTTAGGATTTGGAGATCTGAATTCTAGCCATAGTCAAATAACTAAAATAATAGATGTCAAACAACACAGGTTCTAGTCCCAGGGTTGCTACATTGTGACTTCAGGAAAGTCACTTTATGGGTAGAATTGACTTATTTCTAAAAGCCATGGGAGTTTAGGGGTCATGGAAAGATTTCATTTAAGGGTCATGGATTGGAACTTATTCTCTAGGATCTCTTTCATTCCAGAATTTTATTCATTTATTGAATAAATATTTATTGACACATGCTATGGGCCAGGCATTTATTCTAGATCCTGGAAATATAGCAGTGAACAAAATAGAAAAAGCCTCTGCTCTTAGGGAACTACATACTAATGTATGAAACAGTGAGTTAAGACATGACACTTAGATAGGAGAGCACTTTATTGGATGTTAAATTTAAAAGGCCCCATGGATATTATTTATTATTGATTCTATGTTTTCTTTGTCCTTTCCACTGTAAAACCCATCCCATTGTCATGCAGAGTGAAACAGGTTAGCTACATTTTGATGGGAGAGGTGGATGAAGGACAGGGACAGGGGGTCTTGTCTAACTAAATTCAGCTACAATATTCCTCTAGGGGCAGCAGTAAGGCATACAGAGAATTCCTATGCTGAAATGGGAGGGATGAAATACATCTCATATAATTCCTACTTTTGTCTTGATTCTTTCTTGTTGGTCTGCCAAGAAAAGGCTGATATATGCATTCATTTAATAAGCTTTGTCCCTCTGAAGGTATTTGAAAAGAATGTGGCAGGAAAATGAATTCAAGGCATAATGCTCTAATGGTAGAGTTTTAGGCTTGAAGCACCTAAAACTGAAAGGTATTTGGGCTAAGGAAACTCCCACTTACAAAGTCCAATTATGTGCCAACATTCCCAACCAAAGTATTAGACCTGTCCATCTAAATGAAAACACTGTCCAAGGAAGGCAGGAGTCTAGGATTCTGAGCTTTTTGAGGAGGTTGCTATTCCTGACTCATCTTTGTATTCCTCCTAGTACCTTGTGGAGTACTAAGGATATAGAAGATCCTCAAAGAGTTTATGGATTGATCTTAACTAAAGACATGCAGATGATTAAACATTTTTTTTTTCATATGGCTTGGGAGTAAGAAGAGTTTAGGGCTAGTCACCTAGCTACTCTCTAGGCCAATGGAAACTCTATTTGCCTGTTGTTGGAGAGCAAGAACGAGGGCTGTTCATCCCAAATACGAGTTGATGTTAAAGCTGTAGTTCCAGATCTAGCGAGAGGCAGTGTGCTTTGCAGCACCTTCCTGATGTTTACCGACCAGTGTTAAAGCTTCATGTTCTATTGGGATATTCACAAATGGCTTTCATATAGCACTGGACGTTTCATCACAGGTTGGTCTAATTCACCTGGGTTATATTCTAGGAAAGTTTCAGAAAATGGCAATGAGGCCAGCCTCTCAATGTGATCATTTAGCACACAGGCTTCGTATTTCATAATACTGCAACCGGAGATTGGAAGAGTGAGAGGGAGATAAATAAAAAATAAAAGGCACAGATGGGACATGGACAGTTTCTCATTGCTTGTTCCATATGATAGAACCCAACACATCTGGTATGCTACGAAAAGCATCTTTGCACTAATTTGTTTGTCAGTATCCATTGAGAGAACTATCTGTCATCCTGTCGTAGTTTGGTTGCCCTGAGATGTTTGAAGACAAGGCTAGTCACAAATTGTAACTGTGGTCACCCGGGAGTAAGTGGTGGAAACCACCAGCTGTTCTAAATAACATCAACTGTGATTTTGTTTTTTAAGCTGAAATTTCAACCTAAGATCCCCAAAGACATTTAGCAGATGCATGGAAAAAAAATGAATCACTGTAACTGGAAAATGAGTTTATTTCTCCTTAAATCCTGGTGTGTGTGTGTCTGTGTGTTTGTGTGTGTGTGTGTCCAACCCTTATTACTGGCTGGAAAAACAATAGAATAGGGTGGTCAGAATGCAAAGAGAATATAAACCCTGCCTTGTTCCTCGGTGTTTTAAGACTATCTGGTCAAATGAGACATAACATTGTTCTATAATTTGCCTTGGGTTACCTAAACAATAATTTGAGATTTCTCTGTGTGGTTTCATTTGATTGCATGACTGTATAATCTGGTCATAGCTTCCTCCTCCATCCCCAGTGCACCTTATATACCACCTGTTTCTCTGAATGGAATTTGTTTAAATTTTTGTCTTCCTGAATAAATTTTAGTATTCTTAGAGAAGAGAGACTATGTTCCACCCTAAAACACAATAGAAATGTTATTTGGTTATACTGAGTTAATATAAATTTATATATTTTGCACAATATGTTAAGTGTGCTGGTCTGTAGTACTTAATGTGACACTCATCCTATGTTCCAAAGACCCCTTTGTATATTTCTGTCCATTTATGCATTCAGTGGCACTTTATGACTCACCCACAGTGTGGTAAGCACTACGCTCACTTCTCTTTGTATCTCTTAGAGAATTAACATGATCTCTAAAAATACTAACTTCCTTTGGTAGAATCTTTCTCTAGTCTAGGAAGTTACTAACCTACGTCAAGCTGACTTTTGCTTTTGACTTGGTAACCTTTCCCATCTTGCCTTTTTCTTATTTCTTTGACTTCTCTGCAGGTTAGTTTGCAACCTGAATTACATAACTGAATTGGATATATTTTAATCCCCATGAAGATATGATGGTCATATAACACTCAAGCTGGAATAGATTAGAAAATATCGAGTCCTGTCAAAATAATGATCTTCCTTCTGTCCCTCAGTTGTCAGAGAGAAACGTGCATATGTGGAGGAGGAGGATGAGCCAATGTGGGCTGAATCGGTGTGGGGTTATTCCAGGGAGTAGTATTATTCAGAAATGTTGAAACATATTCTTGAAAGCTGTTATTGTTTCCTTCCACTGTTCAGGCAGATAATTTTGAAGTGCTGAGTTTGTCAGAGGGTTGTTTATGTTTTACATTTCATCTACAATGACAAAACAAAACTAATACAGAGAAGGGGAGTAAAGATCTGATGTGTAAAAGAAGTCTGTGGCTTAAAAAATTGTGGTATTTTGAGCTCCCCAGTCAATGGTATAAGGCTAGAGCAGTACAGCCAGACAGATTACCACTGTAGGACGACAAATCTCTAGTGTGCCGGTATCATTTAAGTAAGGGCTGCATAATTCTTTTGAAATGTACAATTCTGTCATGTTTAACTGAATCAGGTCTTTCATGGAATAAAAACAAAGCAAGAAAAAAATGGCTATACTTCTGGGTATTGACCTTCTTTTATCCTTTGCCTTCCTTTTCCTTCTTTATTTTACTCTACTTTTGTTATTATTTTAAAACAAATGGCCTCTATTATATGAGGATCAGGAAACTGATTAAATCGGTAAACATACAAATTCATTCTTACAAATTGGGATTAAGGTGGAAGTAAAGGAACTGGAAGGTACTTTGCTGTTACCCATAAACCACAGCAAGCCCTCCAGTTTTGTCTTGCTCTCTTCTCCTCTCACTTTTCCATAGCCTATTGTAGGGGTGGAGGGAAAGGAGCATAGACCCAAATCTCACCAATGAAAGAGAACAGAGCTGCTGCTAACAAGGAGGCAGAGTTTATGATACTTAGTAAAGTGAGAGATGTAAGAATAGGCAAAGCCACAATTCTGAGAATAGGAGAGCCAGTAAATCAGTGCACCAGAGCTGGGGAAGGAACAGAAACAAAGGGAAATCGGTCATAGGAAAGGTAGACTAGAGATCTGGTTCAGAAGCAACAGGGTTGGGTTGTGAAGATAGATTGTTCTTGGGCAACTCTTGCCTGACCATTGTGTCAGGGACACAGCCCTTAATAGGTGATTTTCTGTTGGGCACAATATAAGGGTGATTCTCAATCTAAAGTAGCAAAGAAAGAGCCAGAGCACTGGTCCTTGAGCAACTCCTGTTCTCCAACTCTGCTTGTTAAGAAAAGGCCCCAGTGTTGCATAATTGGCCTTTAATTCAGTTCTAACCCTGTGTACCTCTGCTTCTCTGCAGTCGGCCATTAACTCTCCCAGGCCCCAGGAGCACTGAACATGTCTTCTCCAGCAGCACATTCTTATGGGGGCCTTTACACTTATCATAATACCAGTAATAGTTATGAGGGATTGGATAACTTCTATCAGTTAAATGTTATTTCATTAAATCTTTCCAATTACCTTTTGAAGAAGGTTATCCCCATTTTACAGATGAAGAAACTGGAACTGAGAGTTGCTTGTTTAGTGTCCACTAACTAAAATGATAGCCTGCATTTTTATCCACTTTGCTTCATTAGCTTCACTCTACCTGACTCATTCTAACAGAAAGGGTATTATATAACATTATTGGACTTTTCTTCCAGGAAAGAAGCTCTCTCTTCTATACAGAGCTCATGATTTCTAGGCCTTCTTCAGCAGGCAAGCTGATATTTGATGTTTTCTCGTAGACCCGAGTTCTGTCCCACAGTTCTGGCAGTGTGTTTGTGTGTAGTCGTAGTAGTTTTGTTCTATCCTTGTTATTGCTGTTGATCTTCTTATTTTATCAAGTTAACCAACAGCTATTTCCTTACCCTGCTATGTTCATTTTTCTACACATGAATAGCCCAGGAAAAATATAATGGCATTGTTTCCACTATTGTTAGTTCATTCTTTCACTTATTAATTTATGATTTTATTCACTTTCATTCATTCATTCAACAAACATTTAGGGTTGTCTTATTTTTTCTAGCTCCTAGGCCTGGTCTCTGCAATGAGCAAAATGAGTGAGCTGCACATTGCCTTATAGGTCTGCATTAGGACAAGGTGTTTACAGTTAAGAAAAAAAGAACAAGTGTAGAATTAGGGTGGGTGGCAGTGTCTGTCCTAAATAGTTTTTCTCTCCAAGATTGAATTTTAAAAATTTAGTTAACCCACAAATAGACACACATAAATACACCCAGCTGATTTTTGATGAAGGTGAAAAAGCAATTCAATAGAGGAAGGATAGCCTTTTCAACAAATGGTGCTGGAGGAACTGGACAACCATATGCAAAAAAACAAGCCAACCAACCAACCAACCAAACAAACAAACAAACAAACAAAAAAAACAACAACAACAAAAAAAAAACAAAGAACCTTGAACTAAATCTCACATCTTATGCAAATTTTAATTCAAAGGAACACAGATTTAAATGTAAAGCGTAAATTGATGAAACTTTTAGAAAAAATAACATAGGAGAAAATCTTCTAGATGTAGGGGCTAGGCTAGGCAGAGAGTTTATAGACTTGACAGTAAAACCATGAGCCATAAAAGGAAAAATTGATAAGTCAGAACTTATCAAAATTAAAAACTTTTCTCTGAAAGACCCTGTTAAGAGGATGAAAGGACAAGCTACATACTGGAAGAAAAATGTTTATATGCCATATATCTGACAAAAGATTAGTATCTAGAATATATAAAGAACTCTCCAAACTCAACAATAACAAAATAAACAATCCACTTAGAAAATGGGCAAAAGCCATGAAGAGACATTTTACCAATGAAGATATACATATGGAAAATAAACATTTGAAAGGCTGTTCAACATCATTAGCTACTAGGGAAATGAAAATTAAAGGCATAATGAGATATTACTACATGCCTAGAAGAGTGGTTAATATAGAAAACCGCAAGAACATCAAATGTTGGCAAGGATGTAGAGCATCTGGATCCCTCATATATTGCTGGTGGGGTTGTAAAATGTTACAGCCAGTCTGGAAAGCAGTTTGGGAGTTTCTTATTAAACTATACATGCAATTACCATATGATATAGCAATTGTACTCTTGGGCTTTTCTCTTAGAGAAATGAAAATTTATGTCCACACAGAAACCTGTGCATGAATGCTCACAGAAGCTTTATTCATTTAGCTCCAAACTGGAATCAGCTCAGAGGTTCTTCAACAGATGAACAGTTGAACAGATTTTGGTGCATCCGTACTGTGGAATATGACTCAGCAATAAAAAGAATGACCTACTGATACATGCAACAACTTGGATAAATTTCCAGGGAACTGTGCTGAGATTTGAAAGAAATCCAAAAGGTAACATATTGTATGTTCCCACTTATTTAACATTCTTGAAGTGAAAAATGGAAAATGGATTGGGGGTTTGCAAGGGTTAAAGATGGGAGCGGGGTTTGGCAGGAAAGAAACAAGCATGATAAAATAGCAACATAAGGGGTCCTTTTGGTGATGAAATTGTTCTGTATTTTGACTTTGGTCATACACAAACCTACATCTCATAAAATTATGTAGAACTAAATACACACACATGTATACAAATAAACAACTAAAACTGGGAACATATGAATGAGATCAATGGATTGTATTAATATTAATATCTTGGTTGTGATTTTTGTACTATAGTTTTGCAAGATGCCATCATTGGGGGAAACTGGGTAAAGGGTATGTAGGATCTCTCTATATTACTTCGTAAAGCTGCACATGAACTTAGAATAATCTCAAAATGAACGTTTAAGTAAAATTTTAGTTAAACAGTGGTTATATAAGCACAATGTTTACAAGGGTATGTGGATTTTGTGTTTGCATAAATGAACTTTCATAATCAAAATGTTGCATTAATCGTGATCATAAACTGCAGTGGTACTTCTGTATTATTTTATATGATAAAAATTCATTAATCTGCCTTTCAAAGAACAAAATGTTCATTGCCCAAATGCATATCCAACAGCCTGCAAACAACAAAATGCAACTTCTGATTTGTGCCTTTGGCTTGTGAATGGGAATTCTGCCTCTCATTGAAATTACCTTAAAAAGAGAAAAGAGTGGAATATTAAGTCTATCAATTTGGATCCACCTCACATAGAGGGCCACATGTGGAAATGTAGGGCAAACATCACTGCTTTCTCAGGTATAAATATGAAGACTCTTTTGGTGGGCAGCAGCCTCTATAAGCTTTGATTCTTGCAATGGATATTATTCAGCTTGTTATATTCATGTCTGCAGATATATTTATTTAAATAAAGATGCAGTAGATATGGGTGTTGCCAAGGTGATCAGCACAATTCTTATATAGGTGATCACTTTGATGTATGACTTCAGGGATCCTGAAAAAGCTTGGGTAAAACCTTTTTCTTTTTTTCTTTTTTTTTTTTTTAAAGATTT
>PVKH010021255.1:0-14378 GCA_004027955.1 Chaetophractus vellerosus | reverse complement strand
CTTTGTTGCCCTTCAAGTGCACTGAGAGCAAAGAACCATATTTGGTGTTACAAGGCAGTGATTTTAAAGAAATACTTGAAATTGTGCACAGAGACACATGAAAAATGAATAAGGTCTAAGTCTCTCTCAAGGTTCTATTGATACAATTAACCAAACTAGCATCTTTATCTGTCCCTCCAGCTCCTAGTAGTCCTCCTTCTTCTTCTCTCCCTCTCCTGCTCCTGCTCCCTCCCCTTCTCCCTGTCCTCCTCCTTCTCTTCATTTTTCTCTGTCTCTCCCTCTCTCTCTCTCTTCCCCTCTTCTTTTTCATTCCACTTTGCATCTGAATCTTAAAGCATTACTCTGAATGTCAAATGCTATTAAATGCATCTTATCAACTTAGGTGTTGGCTATTCTGATGACTATTAGATTATTTACTTAATTACTGTAAATAACCATTAAGAGGAATGATTTGGGGTTTTTAAAATGTATATTTTGAGTCAAAGAAAAATAAAACTGATTAAATTAATGCTATAAGAAACTCTTTGCAAACCAAAACTTATTAATCATTTGCTTGTTTCCATTTACAGGCATTAATTTTCCATTTTTATTTGAATGTTATCAGAGTCATAAACTGTATTTTCTAAAAATAGTTTTACAAACAAAAAATTAATAAATTACACATCACATCATTTTTAAAGCAACAGGAATTATGAATCTGTTGGCAGTTATGCAAACACAGTGGCATCAGCTTTCCTCTTTTTTCCTAATTTCTTTGATTTTTATATCCAAGAAATGTGCATTTAACACTCAAATAATTATGCATGCCCCTGACTATTTAAACAGTAGTTTTGCCTTACCTTAAAGTAGTGTTTTGGAAATTATTTAAAAGCTTATGGGTTTTAAACAAGTGTTGCTTTGAAATGTGATTCTTGTTGCCTACCATATAGTTTCTGTTTTTAACAAAATACCATTTTTAACATCGATAATGACAAAAACACACACCACTTTTATTGATGTTATTGGAAATCTGACTCTGCTTTTCCCACTTTTACACCATTTTCCATCTCATGTCTATGCCATTTTTTTCATAATTGGGTAACCCTACTATCTTCAGCACATATCAATAGTGCCTTAAAATATTTGAATGGATGTGATTTTAAAAATCAATATATCCATAATAATAATATCCAATAAAGTATTTTTTATATTCTTTCTAATAGTTAAAATTACATTTAAATAATGTAAGTTTTCTTTTTACATTATTTAAATTTATTTACAAATAAACCTGGAAATCAGTGATCTAAGTATGTAATTCACAAAGTTAAAAAATATAAATTAAAATAAAATAAAATGAATGAAATAATACATTTAAGGGAAAATTAATTTACTGCAATATGGACATAGAGTATAGAGGAAAGGCCTGACATTCGTTTTCTGAAAAGAATAGTATAATTGATAAAACATAAGTCACATTGATCAAAGAGAAAAATTGAGATGGCACAATGGTCAATATCATTAGTTTTAAGAAATTAAATATGAAAAACAAATGTGCATTTATTAAAAAGTAAATTTGTATATGAAAAACAAACAAATCCACAGATACATGGATTTTGCAAGGCAACAGGGACATAGAATGATGTACAAAGCTAAATTATATCCCAGTCAAAAAAAGATTATGGAAGTAAAAATGCCATTGATAATAGTATCAAAATCATCAAATGCATAGGACCCATTTTTGCAATAGTCGTGCAAAATAAATAAGCAATAAACTATAAAGCATAATTGAGAAAAATGAATGAAAATCTATTGTAACGAAAGAATATTCCATGATCATCATTCAGAAGACACAATATTTAAATCTGTCAATTCTTCTTAAATTGATCTATGGTTTCATAATTCTAGCAGATTTGAGGGAAGTTAAAGATATATTTGTAAAAATAATAGTGAAATGCAGAAGTCCCAAAATAGCTAAGACAGTTACAGAAGAAAAACTAAGTGGAAGGTTTTAACTAATCTTAAACAAGAAGTCAGATGCAAAGTCTACATACTATATATAAAGTTAAAGTTTGGACAAAATTAGTCTTAACCTGGTGTGTAATAAATCATTATGGTTGCTTTTTGGGGGGAGGAGAATTAATGGCTTGTCAGGCCGTGTATTAACTTCTGATGTGCTGCTAATATACTATTTCTCAATCTGATAATATTGAGAAATGGTCACATGAGTGAGTTCATACTATGAATATTAATTTTTCTGTACACTAATGATTTAGGCAATTTCCATACTTATGTTACACTTCAATAAAAATGTATTTTAAAATCTGTATTCACTATGTATTATTGTCTTCATTTTGCAGAAGAGGAAACTGAATCAAAGTTAAATAAATTTGCAAATTTACAGTTTATCACTCTCAAGACCAGTATTCAATTATTTTGCCTCACTCCAGATTCCATGTTCTTACATAATAAGTTATACAATCTTTGAGGAAAACCTGAAGTTTTTCCAATAGGGAAAATGGAAATTGAGAAGCATTTGGATAGAAAGAAAAGTAAAAGTATTAGAGAGTATAGAATTATGGGATAATATAATCACTAAACTAAAATCAAGGAAAAGGAGTGACATAGATTAATGTATGTATTTCAGTGATCCTAAACTTTAAGTCTTTCACAATAAAAGATGAAGAAATATACATTTAGAAAAATGATTTTTCATCTTTATTATTCCCTTTCATTTTTTAATATTTTTTTAATTCTTAAAAGAAGCTTTAGATTACATAAATATTGCATAAAAAATATAGGGGATTCCCATATGCCCCACCTCTTCCCCTTCCCACATTTTTCCCACATTAACAACATTTCTCATGAGTGTGCTGCATTTGTCACAATTGATGAACACCTATTGAAGCATTGCTACTAACACCCATCCCAAGGAACAGAGAGAGTCTGCAGCTGCAAGCAAAATTGTTCCATTCATCTGCCCCACGGAATCTAAGCGCCCTCTCCATTAGAAACAGAGTGGGCATCACCATGCCCAAACCCTCAAGATTGGGGAATGAACAATAGACTAAAGTAGACTTATTTATTATTTTTCTATTATAGACTTAATATTATTCTAGCAATGGAAGAATTTTATCATTGGTATGAAGGCAGTGACCATCTTTCAATTTTTTATTATTAAACTTTGTATTTTGAAATACTTTCAAAGTTACAGAACATTTACATACACCCACCCACGCCCTGCCCCAGATACCCAGATCCACCAATTTTAACATTTTGTCACATTCACTACAGCATTCTAACTAGCTATCCAACAATCTATCAATCCATATCTACCTATCCATCTTACTGTCTATTTATCAATCATTTTTCTTAACACTGGAGTGTAAGATGTATATAACAAGTTCCTTGAATACTTAATACTGCCATATACATTTCCTAAGAACAAGAATATTCACTTATGTATCCACCTTAAATGCAGTTATCAAGTTCAAATATTTAAATTGATATACAGCTTGCAGTCTATATGCTGATTCTTTTCATCTGTTCCAATAATATCCTTCTGAGTGCTCTCTCCTCCCTTGTTAGATTCTGTTCAGGATCATCTATCAGATTAATCACAGTCATTATGTTGCAGAACCCACATACCTTCCATTAACAAAATCTTCCCATCTCCTACATTCATTTTGTATTAACTCCCTATTCCCCCTGACCCTGGTAATCTGCACTTAATATCTGTCTCTATGAGCTTGCATATTCTCCAACATTTTCTTTACAGTTACTATTAGGCTTATTAACATCTTAAATCTATAACAGTGTATTTTTCTTTGATACCAACTTAATTTCAATAATATACAAATACAAAGTATGTTCCTATAGCCCTCCATCTCCCCACCTTTACGTACATCTTGTCACACTTTACATGATTATACCCCAAGAGTCTAGAACCACAGATTTTTCATTATATCTTAGGCATTTGCCATTTAGAGCCAGTAGGATGTGAAAAGTGAATTTACAAGCTAAAAAAGCAAGAGTTCTAGCAATGATTTTACCCTTATCAGAGATCATTATTTCTTTTTTTTCCTTATTAGAGCAGTGGTGAGTTTACAGAAAAATCATGTGTAAAATACAGGATTCCCACATAACACCCTATCACAAATAGCTTGTATTGGTGTACATTACTTAAAATTGATAATAGTTCATTTTTATAATTATACTATAAGCTATAGTCCATCATTTAATTTATGTTTCACTCTGTGTAATATAGCTCTATGAATTTTTAAAATTTTTATTCTAGCATTTCCCCCTGTTAATTACATTCAGATATATATATATTTTTAGTGCTGTTAATTATGTTCACAATATTGTGGGACTATCACCACCATCTGTTATCAAAAACATTTGCATCATTCCATATAGCAACCTTGTACATTTTAAGCCATAACTTCGCATTCCCTACCCACATCCCATCCCCTGGTAACTTCTGCTCTAGAATCTGACTCTATGAGTTTGTTAATTTTATTTATTTCAAATAAGTGAGATCATACAATATTTGTCCTTTTCGGTCTGGCTTATTTAACTCCACATGATGTCTTCAAGGTTCATCCATGTTGTTGCATATATCAGGACTTCATTCCTTTTACAGCTGAAACAATTTTCCATTATATGTATATATCAAATTCTTTATACATTTATCAGTTGATGGACACTTGGGATACTTCCATCTTTAAGCAATTGGGAATATTACCACTATGAACGTTGGTATGCAGAAATCTTTATTTCTTCATGAGAACTTGATTACTTTCTATTGTCCTTTCTTTTCAATCAGCAGATCTGTCTTTAGCATCTCTTTTAGGTCTGGGGTAGTGGTGACAAATTCCCTCAGTTTTGTTTTGTTTATCTACTCTCTCATTCATTTTTCAAAGACAGTTTTCCCAGACACAGACTTCTAAGTTTGTATTTTTTTCACTTTCAGCTCTCTAATAGGTCATCCCAATGACTTCTTGCCTCCACAGTTTCTGATAAGAAATCAGTACTTAATTTTATTGAGATTCTCTTGTATATTAAACACTTCTCTCTTGCGCATTCAGAATTCTATACCATTGGCATTTAGCAGTTTGATTATAATATGCCATGATATGGGACTATTTTGGTTTATCCTCTTTGGAATACATTGAGTAACTTGAATGTATATATTCATGTCTTTCCTTAAATTTGGGATGGTTCAGCCATTATTTCTATGAATATTTCTCTCTCTCCTTCTTCCCCTTTCTCTCTTCTCCTGTTTGGACTCGCACAATGCATGTATTGGTACACTTGATGGTTTCCCATAGGTTCCTCAGATGCTTTTCAGTTTTCTTCATTCTTTCTTCCTTCTGTTCCTCATATTAGATGATTTCAATAGTCTTATCTTCAAGTTCACTGATTCTTTATTCTGCCAGCAACAATCTTAAGTTGAACCCATTTAAGGAATTTTTATTTTCTGTTACTGTGTCATTCAGCTATGCTTCGTTCCTTTCCATAATTTCCCCCTCTATATTGATATTCTCTTTGTGCTTATCTGTCATTTTCCTGATTTCCTTTATTTCTTTGTTCATATTTTCCTTTATATCTTTGAGCATATTTAAGACCTTTTTGTAATATGTCTTTGTCTGATGGGTCCCAGGGCTGGTCCTCCTCATTGATGGTTTCTAATGATTTATATTTCTGTTTTGTTTAGGCCATCACTTTCGTTTCTTTTTATGTTTTGTGATATATATTTTTTAAACCTGGATATTTTGAAGTTTTCCTGTATTATGGCTGGAATCTAGACCCTGAGACATTTGTTCTTTGAACTAGAATCCAGCTAGTATGATGACAAAATTTTCCTTGAATGCCAGGAGCTAAGAACTAAAAAAGGAAGCACATTTTCTAGTCTATGCAGATTGACATATATGAATGCTTTCCTTCAGGGCTTATCCATCAGAAGCATTTAGAAAAAGCTTGAGGCCAATGCACAGTGGCTTCTCTGATCCTTCCAGAGCCTGTATCTTGTCTTAGGCATATACATGTGGCCCTGGAAATTCCCACAAATGCCTCCACCTCCCCAGGTAATAGTTTCCTTATGGTCCTGGGCACTGCACTGTATATGTTATAGCCAGCAATCCCTTGTCACAGCATTGTATTAGAGCTCAGTGAGCTGGTTTCTACATTCAGGACAAGTTCTGTGCTAGATTAGGCTGGACATGTATGCTCCCTGTATGTGCACAAAAGATATTCTGATCCCTCCAGATCCAGGACCAGAGATCCATGTACTGGAAGAATGATTTGGCTCAATTCTGAGATGGTGCAGGATGGGAGAGGGACCAGCCAGCACCAAGAGTCCTATCACTTTTAAAATTACCTTTTCCTTGGCTTGGCACCTACCCTGTTACTATGATCCTTTAACTCTTTTCTGAAACTTTGAGAAAAATGTTTTAATAAGTTCTTACTGGTTGTTCAGAGCTTCTGTTGTGGAATGGAGCCCAGAAGCATTTCACTCCACCATCGTGATAAAGGCAGTGTCAAGATAAATGTGATGGATATAACATTGCACCAATCTCAGATAAAGCAGTTACTTTGGACTAAACCGAAACTCCTTCAGTTTTTCATATAAGAATATCAGTATTTTTCCAAGCTTCTCAATTCAACTCTTTTGTGAAGGAAGACTTAGTTTATTAACCTAACTATAGACTTTCATTTTAACATTCACTTATGACTATCTCTAGGTCAATAATTTTATCATAAAATTTCTGTATAATATTTTCATCACATAAAAAAGTTAGTGGCTTTTTATTATGCCACTTAAATAAGAAAGTAATGTCGGAAAAACTGATCTAGTGACTCACAATTTGCCATTTCACTACTAGTAGAATAGCTTTCTCAGAGAGTGGGTATTAAGATCAGGAGACTTTTCATATAAATTGCTACTTCTGATTCCTCCTACACCCAACATGACTAATTGTTGTTACCTTCAATATGTTGGTTCTAAAAAAGTGAAATGGATTAATGTACTCAGTTAATGAGTTGCTGCCCTCTTTCCCCCTCCGCTTGAAGTTTTTACCCAGCAATTTACAAACGAGGAATAAATCTGATCATACTATTGCATATGAATGTGTGTATGTAAATTTTAGAATAATGAGCCAAAAATGATGTTGAAGACATTTAAATCTAAATATTTATTAATATCTGTAGAGAAGAAAGAACAGTAGGATGAATAGTAGAGAATCTCACTTCTAGGAGTAGTCCCTTATTATTTGTTTGACCTTACAATATATTAATAATGATAATAACATAAGTAGCATTTGAATTCATATGTTTTAATGTAGTAATTAATTATTTAAAAATAATTTAATGTAACATTTGTTGGAAAAAAAATTATATACTCCTTCCCCCCAGATGAAGGTTGTTTGGAAAGTAATAAAATATATATTTGCTTTCTTCCTGGGTGATTAGCCTAGGAAGACTTTGTTTTAAAATCTGGACTTTCTTTTTCTCCATGGTATCAGGACACCAAAGGAAATGATGGCAGTGAATGGTAACTAAAATTTAGATAACCTCTAAATCTGGCTTTGTGTTTCAAAATCCTAGATCAGTATAAACAATCTATCATATTTCCCCAGAGGGGTTTGGAATGGTATATGATGACAATTAGGTAATTGAAACTGGTCAATAGATGAGAATTGGGAACAAGATCATGGAGTCCTGGACAGTATTTTTTGAATGCTTTGGAGCCATGTAGGTACTTTTCAAATCTCAAACTACACTGACTTTATCAGAAGCTTGAACACTCATTCACATAGAAAAGAATGTCAGACATATTATTCCTTGATAAATGAAATTTGAATAAGTGCATATCACTCTGTCCTTTAGAATAACTATTAGTTGCCAATTTATATGAATTTTTGAATACTTTAATTACTTTCCACTCCTCAGTTTAGAGATGGAAAGACATAGATAGATAGATAGATGATTGATGGAATTACGTCTTTGTACATTTTTTTTCTGCATAGAATTATTTGCTTAGAAAATGAAATCTTACAGAAAAAGTATTTTAACATTTAAAAATCTCTAATTTTTATTACCAATAACTAACATATTAAGTAAATCATAAATATTTTGATAACTATCTGAAGTAAAATTTAAATCTAAATACCATAATTAGAGTAGCAGATTAGAGTATGGTTTGGATTTGCTTGTAAACAACTCAATATCAATATGTGACATTTTTCAGTGTAGCAGAATAAATCATTTTACTGATAATAAATTTCTTAAGATAAATGATCATTTTGTCCCTCATAACATAGTTTACCTTTCCATTAATTACAGGTGCTATGTTAGTTTGTGCCTGTGTTTGCCAATAGTATTTCATATTTCTGAATATTCCTTCCCATTAAATAACATTAAACATTCCAAATTGTATTAACACACTATTCTACTAAATTTCCATGGGCAAGCAAAATTCAGAATATCTCCTAAATACTAAAAAGTTAGAACAGTGTATTTTTCTAACTCAAAATAAAAATAATCCATGAACCTAACAGTTTTCATAATTTTGCTATTGCTCCACTTAATAATACAACATTGATGAGCATTTATTTTAATTTTTATGATACTGAAAAAATCTAGTGGCAAAGAAGGAATTAAAATTGATATTACTAAACGGATAGAGTATAAATGTGACTGATAGCATTACTTGACATTCTCAAAATCTTTTATATATAATATAATACACTTGGTTAGACTTTTATTCAAATATTAACTATAGAGGAAGTATTAGATGTCAAACACTCAATGAAGAGTTAGCATTTTGAGATTTAAAATGAGAAAAAATATTTTTTAAAAAGCATCTGAGGTATCTTTCAGTTCTAAAATTCTACATTTCTAAGATGCTTTGATGTTTACATATACCTGAAGAATAAGAGATCCAATTGAGATTTTACCTGCATAGAAATCTCCTTTCCCTGACCTACCACAACAATTGTTTTCTCATTGCTTTTTCTAACTTGACTATCTCCTTTTTAATCAGATTTAAAGAGGCCTTCCCCATCTCAATATTTAGGACACCTCTCCTCTCTGATTCTGTTGCCCTTTCCTTCTGTAATCTGCTTGACCTTATTCCTCAGGACACATACACTTGGTGTGCTCACAGATGTCATTTCACTTTCCCCTGTACTAGAACTTCTGGTGCTAGCTGGTGTGACAGCTTGAATTTGGTGAATCCCAAAAATAAAAAGATTATGCTCTTGAACTAATCCATCGTGTGGGTGCAGGTCCCTTTTGATTGGACTAAATCAGTGGGGCATGTCTTGGGTTGAGTCTCCACCCTCTTAATGGAGCTTTATATAAACTGAGATACAGAGAGACTTATAGAAAAAGGAAGCTGCCATTTTGTTACTGCAATGTGAGTGAAAGGAGAAAGGAGAGAGAGACCGTTCCAGGTTTGTCTACAGCTGCAGAAAGGCAGAGGAGCTGAGAGTGGTCCTAGAGTCTGGAATCAGAAGAACACAGAGGGATTGAAAGAGGTCCTCAAGGAGTTGGGCCCACGAAGCAGCTCATGGCTGAAGAGATGAGTCCTGCCATAAGCTTGATAGCTCCCAGCTGAACTTGGGTAGAAATTGAAACAGCCTAGAATGAGAAAGTCCAGAAAGGGAAAACCTCTGTGCCTGTTTGCCCGCAGCTGAGCTCTGGGAAGATGGTAGATTCTGGAGGGGAAGGCAGGGACCTTTGGCAGAAATTAGCAGTCATCTTCTGACCATGTGGTACTATACCAGGATCACCAGTAGCTGACTTTGGTGAGAAACTATGTCTGAGGGTGCCTTGATTTGGACATTTCAAGCCCTCAGATCTGTAAGCTTTTACCCCTAATAAATTCCCCATTAAAAAAGCCAACCCATTGGGTCAGCAGCGCTGTGGCAAACTAAGACAGCTGGTAAAGCCAACACCACCAGTGTGGAACAAATTGAATATCTGCTTTCATGACTTTTTATGTGTAGGAGCAGAAAAGTTATTTTTTTTATTCCTGTCCTGGGGTAGCAGTATTGGAGGTGTGTTTCTAATATTACAAACTGAAAACTGGAACTCCTTCCCATCTTAATAGATTCTACAGCACAGTTAGTACCAGGAAGTTACAAATATTTTTCATACAAGAAAACATATTACATGTTTCAATCATTAACACACAACTAGAATTTTGGAAAATGCTTTACATATAATGGGTCATATTAATGAGATTTTATCTGTAGAAATTATGTGCATGGTCTTCATAGAATTACTGTAGAAAGTTAATTCTCAACTTAGGATGTTAGCAAAACACCACGTGTTTTTCAAAGTATAAAAGGTGTGATAAAGACAGAATTGGCAGTACAGGTGAAAACAAACAAAAGACTAGTGTCACAAGATAATAATAAAGCCAGTATATTATGACTTTTCATCATATAGAATAAAAGACATAATATAATATGAAGGGAAATTAACTGAATCAAGGATTTTGTATGACTAATGAGAATTCAAGGAAGATTCTTTTAGGATTATTGGCTAAAAGCAAAATTTTAATTTAGTAAGAAGATAAGCA
Source organism: Chaetophractus vellerosus (assembly GCA_004027955.1). Classification (NCBI taxonomy): domain Eukaryota; kingdom Metazoa; phylum Chordata; class Mammalia; order Cingulata; family Chlamyphoridae; genus Chaetophractus; species Chaetophractus vellerosus. The sequence continues at coordinate 3,811 of PVKH010021255.1, read as the reverse complement.
AATGTTCACAAAATATTATATTATATCACATATAATGGGAAGCATTTTCTTTGTTTATCAGTTATAGCTCAATCTCAATTTATTCTATTCATGCCATTAAGAAGCTAGAATATTATAGGATGAGATGAATGTTTTCTCTCTCTCTCTCTCTCTCTCTCTCTCTATATATATATATATATATATATAATAGAGATTGTCATGATCCTGAGGTTAAAATTTAATTCTAACCTATTAGTAGCAACTGCATAACTTAACGTCTTTGTCATAAATTCATGCCAGGCTTTGGTTTGAATCTCAACTTAGTCTCTTACAAGCCATGTAAACTGTAGCATTTTAATTTACCTCTAAAATTCCCAGTTTCCTTTTCTGAGGGGAATAATTGTGGAGTGTGTATGTAAAGGATTAATGAATACATTATGTCTTTTTTTTTATAAAGGAATAGAAAGCCATATCACACAGCTATCATGACTACTTGCTTGCTAATTTTTTAAAAAAGATTTACCACCCACTCATTGTTTTTGTACTCACTGCTCTCTGTGTATACTTGTGTCTGTTTGTCTTCTCTTTAGGCAGCACTGGGAACCCATCCTGGGATCTTCCAGAGTGGGAGAAAGGCACTCAATCTCTTGCACCACCTCAACTTCCATCTGCTGCATCTCTTATTGTCTCTCCTCTGTGTCTCTTTTTATTGCCTCTCCTCTGTGTCTCTTTTCATTGCGTCATCTTGCTGCATCACCTCTCTGCTCAGGTCAGCATTCCATGCAGGCCAGTGCTTCTGTGAGGGTCAGCACTCCTGCAAGGGCCATCTTGCCATGCAGGCCACTTTGCCTTCACCAGGAGGCCCCGGGAATTAAATGCTGGACCTCCTATATGGTACACAGGAGCCCAATCGTTTGAGCCACATCTGCTTCCCTACCTTATGTCTTAAAAAAGCTTATTTCAATATTCCAAAGACTTGAAATATTACTATAAATTCTAAGAAGGCTAATTTTTAAACAACTCTGTAGTCCTTGTTCTTTCCATGCTTGATATTCTTCCCCAACCTTTTAAAATTATAGAAGGAAATTAAAATATTATTGCATTTTTTTTTAGCAGAAAGCACAATGGTGGATTTATCATTTAGGGTTAAGGTCTGCTGTGACTTATAAGTAACCAAAATTATCAATTGAGTAAATAAGAATGTAGCTCTTCCCTCCAAAATAAATTCCAGATGTAAGCAGCACAGAGCTGATATAGTACCTCAAATATCATCAGAAATCCCGAAAACTACAATTCCCAGTTTGGCTTCCACTTTTAAAAAAGGTTTGCATTACAACTATCAGAAAGAAAGACTAGATGAAAATAAAAAGAGGCAAGGAGTAAAGAACACTTGGATTCTTCTAATAGTTTCCAGCAGCTGGTAACTACAATTTCACATACATTTCACGGATCAGCAATATAGCCACATGGTTACACCTGCCTGTAAGGAAGTCTTGTTTCCTTATGGTTATGAACTAACTAAAAACCTGTCATTCTCTTATGGTTTAAAGAGGGGAGAAAGGGCATTTGGAAGCCAGTAACATTTCTAGTATAGCCTAAACATTTTACCATCAAAATATCTATGGGCATCATACTTCTTGCACCTAGAATATACACAAATTCTCTGAAGATAGCCCAACTACATCTACTACAAAATCCTTGGATTCTAGTGATTCATAATATCCAACATGTCATTCAGAAAGACATGAAATTAATCAATACGTAACCACAAATGCACATATGTACATGCATACTTGCATGCATACATACATGCATGAGGGGGCATTCACAGGTAAATACAGATAATGTACTATAAACCCAATTGAATAATTAATTCAAACCTCATCATGTGAGATCCAATAAAAAGAAATCTAGGTGAATTAATTGTCTATAAAATAGCCAGTATACAGTAGCAGAGTAGGGACAGAAAAACCTCAACCAAGCTCCTATTCAGAAACCAGGAGAATGTGAAACATACATTGGAGGTAATTAAATTACATTTACTCAGAAGTGTGCAGATGGCCTTCTCTAGTAGTAAAATAAATTTGTTGGTCATCTCATGTCACATCTGGCAGCATCCAGTTCTCTTTATGGGATATTTCCCCATTGTTATTTGGGATTCCTGGCTATCTCTGAAGTTTCTTTCTTGTGTTTTATGTCCATTAAAATATCAAGTAAAGGTGTTAGATATTAGTCCATGTATTTTATCCTTCTAAAGTAGGTTTGATGGCCTGGGGAGGTAGCTTTAAGAAATGAATAGAGCTTTTCAGGTGAAGCTTTTAGGTTTTTATTTTAAAAATAAATAAATTCTAGCCCAAATATATTTTTCTATTTTAATTGATTTTGATTGTTTCCAATCAGTTTCATATTCAAGTAGCAGCAAATAAATATTTTATTTGTATATAGTTCTCTGCTGAAGTCTGAAAACAGGTAATTTTTTTTTCTTATACTTTTCCTGTTCTCAATATAAAGCACAATGTTTGAACTATGTCTATTAATATTGTCCTGGAATGAAAAGGAATACCACAAATACCTAAGCCAGCAGGTCCAAAGCTTTGAATTGCAACAATGTCAGAATTTTCAATACAGTCTACTTGAGAAAAAAACATTTATTACTATTTTTTTTTTTTGGCTTTTCCATCCTTCCAGAACTCCAAAGTACCATACTCTCAGACAATTTAAATGGTAAGCCCCAGACAGAAAATATCTTTCTTACTGGGATTTTATTCTCTTCTTTCTCTGCCTGCATTCTGGCTATATCTAGCCTGAATTTATCTCTTTCATAAGATTTGGCTAAAAGCTGTAAAAGGCAGCCAATACACATGAGCATTAGATATCTTTTCTATAATGTTCCTGTAACCACAGCTTTAGCTAGCATATGTTCTTGCTCCCATAATAAAATAATTCATTCTCTTATTATATTTTTTCTATCTCATAATAAAAAAGGATCATGAGTTTTCCAAACTGCTATCTCCAACTTTCTGCTGCCCATTACCTGTCCATTTTTACTAAGGCCATGTCAAGATTTTCAGGTTTTGTTACATTCAGGAATCCACATTCGAATACCAAATTATCTATTGGTAAAAACTAGGTCTAACATAAAGTTTATACAAAATCCAAAATATTAAACAGAAATTAATTTTTTTCTCACATAAAGTCCATATATGAGTGGTCTTTTGCTGGTATAGGGATCCAATAGACAGTGGCTCTTCTATGTTTTTCTCAATCAAATTTTTCTCATCATGAGTCCAACATGTGATGCAAGACTCATTGTTCTAGATAGCCTCTTTTTTTTTTAAAGATTTATTTTTTATTTATTACGTATCCCCCCCTTTCTGCTTGTTCTTTCTGTGTTCATCTTTGCGTTCTGTGTCTGCTTGTCTCCCCCAGGTGCGGCGACCCACAGAGTCAGCTCACCCCATGGCAGCCTGCCTTCTAGCGGCGGCTTGCCCTGCTCACGAGGGTTTGCCCTGCCCATGGTGGCTTGCCTTCTCAAGGTGGTCTGCCCACTCGAGGAGGCCCCGGGTACCAAAACCAGGGCCTCCTATGTGGTAAACCAGCACCCTACCAATTGGGCTACAGCCGGCCCCTAGAGAGCCTCTTAATCACAGCACATCATGTCTATATTCTAGTCAGCAGTAATGAAGAAGAAAAATAGTCAGTGTTCAAATGGAGCATGCTAACAGGGAAGAGAAAGAAAAGAGTCAGGGTTCAAATGGAATATACTAGATAGTATTAAGCAGTTACCCAGAAGCTGTTAAAGAATACTTCTGCCCCTGACATGGGACATGAC
>PVKH010021254.1:0-14380 GCA_004027955.1 Chaetophractus vellerosus | reverse complement strand
TGGCTCAGCTCTTCAGCCTTGAGCTGCTCCATGAGTCCAGCCTCTTGGGGGCTTCATGCTGAAGCTTTGGCTGCTAGCGATCCTAGAGTCCTCTCTCCCAGGGCAGGGTCAAAACTGGCAGAGCTCCCTTTTCCTATGTCTCTTTCTCTGTGTCTCCATTTATATAAGACCAAGCAAGGGGGCAGAGACAACCTGAGTCACTCCTCACTGACATAGTCCAATCGAAAGTGTTTCATGCACAGGAATAGATTAGTTCAAAAACACAGACTTTTTCTTTTTTGGGTTTCACCAAATTCAAACTGTCACAATGTTGAACAAACAACCTTTCCTTTCCTCAAAAATTTCTTTATTCACCAGTGAATAGATGTTAATTTGAAGCTCCTCAGTCACTCTCTTGTCAATTATTATCTCTGTGGAGTCTCAAAGACCCCTTTAATTTACCTTCCAGGAAATGAAGTAAATACAGTTCTTATCTTGATATTGATAAAGATCTTTAACAATTTCATTGCAATGTTGACAGTGTAAGCATTTTCAAATCTATTATTTCCACACGTGCATTCATTGTGCAATGCTTCGCTTGAGTGACAGTTATTGGGCATTCACGTGCTTTGTATGATGTCTTGTGCTAGGGATTTACAGTTGGGTGGGATGTCGTTCCTGCCCTCAGTGAGCTCTCAGTTGCTCCCATTTCATTCTCCTAGAAAGCTTCTGAAGGAACTCAGCTGAGAAAAAACACCTTTATTTCTTTTGGAATTTATTTCTTTTGGCATTATCTGCAAAACACAGAAAATGCTTTGAATTAAAGAAGATAGCTGTTAAAAGTCAGTGTGTTTGGTAGTTGATAGCCAAGAAAAATACCACCTTTATTAAACCTTAGTAAATCTCTCCCCTTTCCCTGCATTGCTTTTTTTTTTTTTTTAATATCACATTCCTTGGAATAGGATAGGTTGTTTTACATAAATAAGCAAGAGCAGTAAATAGTACCGGCTAACACTGAAGAAATGGTCTCTATGTGCCAGACACAGTTCTAAGTGTATTAACTTAATTGAGACCCCAAATATTCCCATTAAATTGTTCCTATTACTCCCATTTCGAAGATGAGGAAACTGAGGCCAGAATTATTTGCTGAAGGCCACATAGCTGGAAAGTAGCAGAGCTGGGATTTGAATTCAAGTAGCCCAAGCTTAGAGCTCGTGGTCTGCACCAATATTCTTTCCTGCCTCTCCAGAATGCCTGATCCTGAGGTGTGCCAGAAAGAGAAATCTGCCCACAGAGAGCTGGCTTCTCACTGCAAGTTTACTTTTACAGGGCTCCAATTAGTACACAGAAAGAGCTCATTTACTAACCAGGCTCTGAGTAATTGGCTAATGAGCTTGGGGTGAGTAGTGTCCTCCGGAGAGCTGTTTCTACAGCCTGACACATTGGGCAGTCAACCTGCGGTTGTTTATCCCACTCCAGGAGAGCACAGCCCAGCACTCATGCCGCTGGAAAATGATTCTCTATTTAAAACTCAAACTGGCTGAACAGAGTCCGGCTCTAGCTTTTAGAAGGCAACACAGGCACCGGAGCAGTAATGTATGTCTTTGATTGAAACATGTGTTGGCAGTAGAGTTGGGGAGAAGGGACCTCAACTTTCATGTATGGGTTAAACCAATGGGGGCCTGTGTCTGTATAGTTTCCTTAGTCCACAGGCTCTGAAAGAAGCATAGCCTCTCATGAGGAACAAAAAATGGTCCAAGTCACTGAATCATGCCATCATGTGGTTCTCTTTGCCACAGCCTTAAATCTTCCCTGTAGGGTAAATGGCAGTATCTAGATTATTTGTCCCAACTAATACAGCTTATTGCTGGAACTCCTCAGTGGCCCATTTGCTTCAGCTATAAAATAGGGGTAACAGTAATACCTACATCATAGAATTATTGTGAGAGTTAACTGCGTTGATAAATATAAAATGCTTAGAAGGGTGCCTAGGCAACAACAAGCATTCAATACTTGAGCTGTCATCATTATTATTTTGCTACTAAGGTTATTTGTGTCAGATTATGTAGTGGGAAGAAAATGATATCTTGAAACAAGTTCAAGTTGTGGGTCTTTCCTCTCCTGATTTCGGGAGCTTGGGCAAGTTAGTTATTATCTATGCTCAGTGTTCTCATCTGCGATATGGATGGCACCAGCCTCACAGAGTTGTTTAGAGGAATTTTATTTGTAAACTTCAAAGCTTCATGCTCATCATTTAAAGCTTCATTATCATCATTAATTCTCCAAACCTGATCCATCTACTGAATATTCTTTATTAATCGAATAAACTATACTGGAAATCTGGGACTCATGTTAAACTCTTCCTCTCCATTCGTTGGGTTTTAAGATTTGATTCTACCTTCTTAATTTCTTTAGTATCTGACTCCTCCTTCCTACCTCCATGCCATCTCCTTAAAATAAGGCTTTACCAGCCTCTGAACTGGCCTCCCAGCCCCAGTTTCCAGTCTGCTCTTAGAGTAATTGTTCTAAAGTGCAAATTCAGCCTTCTCATTCCCCTACTTAAAGCTCCCTAGTGGTTTATTATTGCCTACAGCCTAAAATTCCAATTTCTTAGCATGGCAAGCAAGGCCTTCCAGAGTGGCTTTTATGCATGTCCCCGGGATCACTCTTTCCCTTTTGCCTTTATTGATGCCTTGTGTCACACCAAATTAGATGTGGTTCCCAGAGAGCACCCTGGTCTTTCTCTTGCCCTCTCTGGCTTTTTCCTCTTGATTATCTTTTACCTGCCCTTCAAGATTACTCTAGGGGGAAACGGATGTGGCTCAAGTGATTGGGCTCCCATCTACCAAATAGGAGGTCCAGGGTTCAATTCCCGGGGCCTCCTGGTGAAAGGCAAGCTGGCCCCTGAGGAGTGCTGACCCGCGTGGAGAGCTGGTGCAGCAAGATGACACAACAAAAAGAGACACAGGGGAGAGACAATAAGAGATACAGCAGATCAGGGAGCTGAGGTGGCGCAAGAGATTGAGTGCCTCTCTCCACTCTGGAAGATCCCAGGATCGGTTTCCAGTGCTGCCTAAAGAGAAGACAAGAAGATACACAAGAACATACAGAGAGCAGACAGCACAAAACAATTGGGCTGGGGTGTGTGTGTGTGTGGGGGGGTAGGGCGGAGAGGAATAAATAAAATAAATCTTAAAAAAAAAAAGAGATTACTCTAGCTTCATCTACTCTAAAAAAAGGCTTCTCTGATACCTTTTCCCCAGCACCCTCACTGAGTTCCTCCTCTGTGCCTTCATGGCCTCCAGTGTTTGCTCTGATCACATTGTATTATAGCTGTTCCTTTATATATCTCTCTTATAAGATGGGGGAACCCTTGAGAATTGGGAACTCATCCTACTTGTTTTAATATTCCCAATAGCTTGCAGCATAAACAAAAAAAGTTGATTGAATGAAAGAGTAAATATTATTCTCAGTGAAGATAAGATGATGTAGTTGTCCTTCAAGAATTGTCTCCAAGTTGTTAATTCGTCCAATCCACAAGAGGCTTACAAAGGAGTTTACACTTGGGATTTATTACCAAATGTGGAACCTTGGGCATATGACACAGCCTCCCTGGGCCTCATTTTCTCATCTCATAAAATGAGAATAATAACACTATCTATGTCATAGGACTATTGAAAAGAGTAAATAAAATACACATTTAAAATTCTTAAAACAGTGCTTGGTAAGCATCCAGTAAACGTGAATTATTACTCTTTTTAGCTCCAAAGTGTCAGTAAATTCACTCCATCCTTTGTTCAGAAAAGTTTCTTTTGGAAGTGGTCAATGTAAGATGGGTGGGAGAGGTGGTCTGTAGGTTTGCCTAATCCCATTGCAATAGATTATAGAAGAGTGGAGTCTTTAAAATATGAACGAAGCTAATATTTAGCAAGAAAAACAATAGAGTTCAAAGACTTGTAGAGCCCTGACTTGAACCAGAGAAAATCTATTGATCCCATTCTTCTATCATCTGTTTGTTATGTCTGCTCTGCAGTTTATAGTAAAATACAGGATTTTCAATTCCCAGGCACATTTGCTACCCTCTCTCCCTTTCTGTTGATACCTCTTAGGAATATTTTTCTTTTTTGATATTCAAAACCAGAAAAAAATAACCATATTTGAGAGACAGTTTGGTTAAATGAAAAAACATACAGTAGTTGGATATGCCACTGTCAGCTAAATGCTCAGTGTGAGGCACCTGCCCAGAGTTCCAGTGACACGTCATCTGCTATGGCCACCTATACGACTGCGATCAACAGTCCTTCCAAGCATAGGTAAAGTGGAGGAAATAATGGTTATTCTCTACCTCCTAATCAAGGAGTTTAACCAAAAGGGCAAAACAGGGCCTTGTTATGAGCACGGACTTTGGAGTAAAATAGCTGGATTTGAATCCCTTCTCCTTCACCAGGTTTCTTGGTCACTTCGAGCACATCTATTTTCTCTGAACTTTTCTTTCTGTGTCCATATAATAAATATAATGCCATTAACCTTTAAGGGTTGTTGTGAAGACGTCATGCAAATGTGGTTTTACAACAAAAAAACAGTAGCTGTTCTTTTTTTGTACAAGGGCAGTATCTGGTGCCATCTTTGGTAATCCTCTGCTGCTCTCCTTGAGTCTCAAAGGCTTAAGGACACTGACCTGGCCACATGTTTTAGAATTATTGTTAAGGTTCTGAAGTTTAAAACAGTGCAGAGACACTGTCGATTGTAGTAAGTAGGTGTTTCTTTTTTCTCTCTCCCTTCTCACACTTCTCCCTCCATCCCTCCATCCCTCCCTCCCTTCCTTCTTTCTTCCATAAACTTATCAAATAACAATCCCTGGTTAATGGCAACATCATTATCTAGGAAGCCACAGTTACTTTGTTTATATGTCTCCAGGTGTACCAAGTAATTTCTTCATTAATGTAGGACCACATTTGGTCCAACATTCTTCATTTTGAAAGCTAAGTATGTTATAATCTTTATATGGTACAACTCAATCAAAGGCTCTTTTGATGTAGGACTGTAAGTTCAAGGAGAATAAGAATCTTAGCAGGCAAGGCTCATCTACTCTCACTCTGCATAATGATTAAGACAAAGCATCATATGTAAAATCTATTGCTAAAATCCTAAGATGTACCACTGTGCAATTAAGGAAAGGGGTTCCAAATCTCATGTTGGCGCTTAGTTTGGGAAGAACATTAGAGATTCTAGTGTCAGAGGCCTGGTAAAGATCACCCATTGCAAATGCATCATTTGATCATAAGAGCACTCTCAGACACAGACGTGGTGTTCATGCGTTAGCTAAATAAGGTAGAGATGTGAACAGGACTTGGGGCCTTAAGCGCTGTGATCTACCCTGACCTGTGTCCCTTTGCTCATCGTCTTGGGAGAGTCACTGAAATTGACACACGAACATAGCTCCAACCCCAATATGGATCCTACATGAATATAGCTCCAACCCCAATATGGATCCTTCTTGAATAACTAATGAACTTCTATTTATTTTTCAAGTTTTGGTTCAAATGCCTTTTCCTTTGGAACGCTGTCCCCAAACTTCAGCTTCCCGGAAGAGTTAGTCATCACCTCCCTTTCCCTTTGATGTCTTTTATAACCCATACTCCTCTGTCTGTCCAAGTCAGTTCTTTTTTGGGTCATCTTCCCTATGAGACCATCAACTCCTAGAAATTTTGTTAAGGGAAGCTGTTTACCTCTCCCCATCCCTTCACTCCTGCTATTACTGATGAGTGAAGTTCAGCCTAAATTCATGTCAGATCCTCCCTTGCTTTTTTTCAGGCTCCATGATTGGACTCCTTCTTTTCTTTTCAGGCAGGGAAGAGGATTCTGTATGCAATAATGTTGGAGTCCCCAAAGTTTAGGAGCAGATATATTTCATGGCCCTAACTCTGAGTTCTATAAGGAATTTTATTTTCTGAATAAGTATTGACCACAGCTTACAAAATAATGCAAACTCAAATTAAGAAAAAGAATGAGACCATTCACTGGTGGGTAGTGCATGGCTAACTATAAAAGAAGACAAATTCTTCAGGTGCCTGCAATTTTATAATTGAACTTGCTTGGGAAGCTTATTAAAGCCTTGCAGGTGCAATGTTTCTTCACAGAGTTCTGAACCTTTGAAAGATATGCATAATAAATGGAGTTTGAGGTATGTTTTTATTCCAGGCCATATGGTCCTGTCTGGAGCTTTCCTGGATCTTTGGGTCAGTTCGTTGTTGAAAGATGGGCTTGCAAGGACCCACCTCTTGGAGCAGCTGTCAGAGCCCTCTCAGAATGAATCTGCTTTTGCATGATTATTTATTTTATGTGGCTCTTTGAAATGAGCCCAGCCTTGCTGGGTAGCTGAAATGTGCTGAACTCAGTCTCTTCTCCTAAGAGCTTGTGGCCACATCACTAAGCAATGTCCTTCCTTGCCCTTAAAAAGCAGACTACCAAAACTTTTCCATTAGATTAGGACAGGTAGTCTGGGTTAGGTATGCCCACCTGGGCTTGAACTCATTGCCAGCAGTATGAAACTTACATGGTTTTACTTTAAAGAAGTGTCATTGTTTTTTCTTCTCAACTCACAATTACTCATTTTTCCATATCTCTTGACTCTATATCACATTGAGGCCAAGGTCAATGTCAGTTATTTTTTCCTGGGTGAGACTCTCTATGCCTTTAACAATAATTTGCATGTAGTAGATGCTCACTAAAATGTTTGTGGCTGCAAGGAAGGTAAGAAAGACCTTAAGAAAGAAATATAAAGATTAGTCCATTTATTCAGTACACAGTTTAATTCATTTATAACCACAGTTAAACTAATTATAATACTAAAGCCTTAAATCATTTTTAGAAGCCAAACTATTCAGTTTTCTTTTTAACCCTACTTACAATTATGCCATTGTTTATTCACCTATGGTGGCTACTTTTTCAATTCTAGAGCCGTAGAATCTAGAATATAGCCTTTCACTGAAGTATAGCAATACATGAAGCTGACATTGATACCTGGGACACCAGCCTTGGGGACTATTCTTAGGTGGCCCTTGTTGGTAAAGAAGGGACATTTTTATATCCAGGTGAATCAATATCCTAGTGGCTTAAAAATAATAGCTATTTTAATGTGTAAAACTCAGGCTTAGAGATAAGATAATGTGATGGAAAGTTTTCTCTCTAGGCATCCTAAGGGACTTCTGGGAACAAGGAGTCACCACTCAAACTTAGTGCTGTGTCCCACCAAGAGAGCAGTGATGTTGGCCCAGAACATTAAAAGCTATCAAAATTAACAAATCAAGGGGAAAACACTCAAGAAGACTGCCCCAGAATTGCAGCCAATGGCCAGATAGAGGGTTCTTTGGGAAACATTGGGAATCAGAGGTGAAGTGTGGTCGCAGCAGCTTAGGCAGTAGCAAAGCTTGGGGGAATGTCATAGAGTGGGAGGCAAGTGGAAGGTAACAGAGAATCTCAGGTCTGAATGGGTAGAGAGTCAGAATGGCCAGCTTAGGACCAGAAGCAGAGACTTGTTTCCCATGGGACAGGCACTGCAAGGGATTTGTGTGCTGAGCAGGGACTTGGAATCAATTGCCATTTAAATCTTGGTGTCCACCTTGGAGATGGTGAGTCCAAGATTCAGATGGTAATAGTGAGACCAGAGTCCTTTTAAGATTATATTAAGATGACCCTTCTCTCCCCTACCTCCCCTCCCTCCTTCCTCTCCTCTCCTCTCCTCTCCTCTCCTCTCTTCCTTCCTTCCATTCCTTTCCTTTCCTTCCTTCCTTCCTTCCTTCCTTCCTTCCTTCCTTCCTTCCTTCCTTCCTTCCTTCCTTCCTTCCTTCCTTGCTTCCTTCCTTCCTTCCGGTTTTCTGTTTCTTTCCCTCCTTCTTTCCAATCTTCTTTCCAGAAGAGCTCATTTGGTATCGACTCAGTGCTAGGTACTATTCACAGGGCTGAGAATATTGAAGAGAATAGGCAGACAAGATATTTTTCTCTCATGGGACTTTCAGTCTTCTTGGGGCGATAGACAATAAAAAATAAGTAAATACATGAATAAGACCTTTTCATTTAATTGTAACATAAAAGACAACAGTAGAGGAAGATATGAGAGAAAATGGGGTTGGTAGGGGATATTCTTTCCAATTGGGACATTGGTAAAGGCCTCTTATGGAGATAAATTTGAAATGAGCCCTGAATGGCGAGAAACAGCCACAAGTTAAAGCCCTGGAGGAGTGATTCTGGCAGAAGGATTACTTAAAGCAAAAGGCCACGAGAAGGAAAACATATCAGGGCATTCCAAGAATAGAAAAAAGCCCAGCGTAGCTGGAGCATGTCTAGTGGAGGAGAGGAAGGAAAAGATAGAGGAGAGCTAGACAGGGGCCATATCAAATACAGCCTTAAAAGTGGTACGGGGATATTAAGTTTTATACTAAGTGAAATAGGAAACCATTGTATAGGGTTGATAAACAGGGGAAGGTCATAAGCTGAATTGGTTTCTAAACGATTTATACAATCTGGCTACAGTGTGTGTAAGAGTTTTGGCAGGGAAACCAGTAAGGAGGCTATTAGGGTATGCAAATGGATAGAAAGAAGTTGATAGAGGTAGAGTCAATCCACAGATTAGCAGTGGAAGAAGGCATGAGAAAGAGAGGATGAAACTTGATTCTTTCTCAGTCTCTCTTTTTAACTTATCTTTAAATATTGGAATGCTTCAAAGCTTGAAAATCTCGTTTTGATTCTCTCAAAATTCTACTCCACAAACATGATTGCATTTACCAACATGATGCCAAAATTTACACTTTCAACCCAGACTCTTCTTTGAGCTCTTTGTCTACTTACCTGTTCACTCCTTACTTAGAGGTCAAAAAAGACCCTTTAAACTCATCATAACCAAAGCTGATTTGTTATCTTCCCTGCCACTCCACCAAAATTTGTCTATGCCCTTCATTTCCTAGTGAGTAACAATATCTATCAAATTGTGCTAACTTTGCTTTCTTAAAAAATAGCCTGCGCCACTCATATACAATTAAATTGTTAAATCCCTATTAATTTTATTTAAATATCTGTTGAATCCATCTGTTTCTCTTTAGCTTCACTTTGCCCTCCCCAGACCAAGCTCCCACAATCTTCCTCATGATTTACTGCAATCACTCCTAAATGCTTTCTTGTCTTCCAACCTTGCTGTGCTCAAATTTTTTCTCCACAGAGGTCACAATAACCTTTTCAAAAAAGAAAATTCATTAAAATCCTTCAAAGGCTTTTCATTGCTGTTGGGGTAAGGATCAAAATCCTTAAAACCTTTATAAGGATCTACATGTCTTAGCCGCTGCTTTATGGTTCTCTTCCCATATATATGTTTTTACGATCCAGTAGTTTTGTCTTCTTTAAGTTCCTTAAATGTGCTGGGAACTTTCCCATGTCTGGGCTTTCAGACATGCTATTTGTTTTTCTTGCATTCTTTTGTCCTTCTTCAGCTAGTGTGGTGGACAGCCACCATGTTTTGCAGTTGCCTAGCACTTGTTGAAGACAGTTGCTACTTTTGAGGTATTTCTAGCACATATACGCTTTGTCTAGCCAAGAGAGAGATTGTGATTCCCCAGGTATGTTTGGAGTGAGGACACAAGCATGTGATCCAGTTTGCACCAATCAGACATGCATGTGAGAATTTCATTTGAAAGTGAACAGCTTGAGGAAGGCAGAACCTACAGTGCTGGCAAAGATGGCAGCAGAGGCATCAGTTTTGGGGAGAGGTAGTGGTTGCAAGGCGTAGTTTCTGGTGCAGAAGAAGCCGAGATGCTGGTGGCTGCTGTGATTGTAGGAAAGTTGTGTTTTGGCAGCAACATCAACTGTAGGACTACTTGCTGGGTGGGTCATTAGCAGTTGAGGAAGTTTTTCATCTGACCAGTTCTGTGGTATGCTTTTGTCTGCCATTCCTGAAAGCTTAGCCTTCAACGAACCTAGTTTACCAGCCTGACCCCTTTTATGTTTAGTGAGCCAAAGTCAGCTTCTATTATGCGCAACTAAGAAAGAACCCTGGCTGGGAGCTCTAGATAACTCCAACTCATTTTTTATTAATGGCTCTTAGCTCTAGTTCACTTCACAAGCTGCTCATTAGCCCCAGCCCCTGACCCTGGGTGATTAAGATAGGCCTCCCCCTGCAGCGTGCTGTGAAGACGGGGCACAGTGCAGTGGCTTGGCATGCAGCCCCTGTTGTTAGCCTGCCTGGGTTCTAATCTTAACTTGGCCACTTACTTGATATATGAATTTTGTTTAGATTACCTAACCTCTCTGCGCATCAGTTCCCTCTTCTATAAAATGGAGATTATGGTAATAGGGACCTCATAGGTTTATTATAAAGATTAAATGAATTAATACATATACAAAACCCTTGAAGTTGTACTTAAATGGTCAACAACTAATAGCTAATATGTTTTCCTTTTTCATGGTACCCACTTATTATATAAATTATATATATATACTTACATGTTCCCAGGGTGATAATCAATTAAGTTGGGTCTTCCAAGCAGACTGTAAGATCTGTAAGAATATTTATTTTGCTTACTATTATAGTTCCAATTCCTATCACAATCTATATTTATGTAATAAATATATGGTGAGTGTTGTTGTTGGATTCCAGAAATGCTGGGCAACGCCATCCCACCGCTGGGTGCACTGAGGCACGGGGTTCGGCAGCATGCTCTGCTCCTGCAGCCTTCCCCTAAGCTCCCTGACTTTACTGATTACTTTTCATGACCCAAAACTGACCCCATTCCCACAGAGCTCAAAGCCTGTCCCAGATGCTGCATTTTCCCTTGATGCCCTGATTTCTTTGGTTCTCAGCACCAAGGTTTTTGTGCTGAGTCTACACCATCTGAATGCTGTTTAGAGCCAGATGGGAGGAAGAGATAAAAAAGGTTTCATTCATTGCCCAGCCAGACTCGGAGAGAAATAAAAACAACAACAATAGCTAGTGTAAATTGAGTGTTTATTATATATGAGGCATGATTCACAGAATTTTAAGGCATTAAATTATTTAATATTTACTATGGTCATATGAAGAAGATAACCCCATTTAACAAAAGGGGGAAGTGTGTCCAGAGGGAAAGAAAACAGAGGAAGGAAGGGAGAATAAGAAGAAAAGAAGGGAGGAAATATTTGCTAGTGGAAGAGACCTTAAGGTTCCTGAGCAGAACTTTAGTATCTGTGAGAAGAATTTCTCTACTGCAGCAGCGATAATTTTAAAAGTAATATTGATGGTGAAATTATAGAAGATAACACAGAATGTGTGTGAATCACCAGTTCAGCTTTACAATATAGATATTTTTATATGATCCCTTTCATCTGCTTGCTATTTGCGGCTTTTTTCCTCCTACCAAAGTCTAATGTAAGTAGCAGGAATGGTGCAGATAATTAAGAAATCTGTGCAACTTGTTTCTGGTTAATTGGCATTTTCCTATAAAATATTTACAAATTAGCCTTTGGTTTCAAAGGCTCCCTTTTCAGAGAGTCACAGTTTTTCCTGCCAGGAGTAATTATCTGCAGATGGGCCCCTGTATTGGGATTATTTGGGCATTTTCACAGATGATGTCCAGCCACTGATACTCACCTGGAGTTGGGGGGCTTATTGTGCACTTTCTATGTTTAGATCTCCCTGATATTGTTTTATTTTATTTTATTTTTCCAAAGAAAAGGGAAAACAGCTGGTGTGCCAATTCCCTTGCAGTACCTGTTACCCAGCGAAGACGTTCCTCCAAATGCAGTGTTCTTGTTCTTCTCAACAAAACCCAGAGAAACACATTTTTCAAAGTTAGTGTGAGGGTAATTGCCAGGAAATCTGCTTCAAACCATGTCCCAGAAAAGCTTCTTTCGAGCCTCTGCTGTCCTTGAGAGTCTCACAAGTTCCCAGGAAGTTGACGTTGGTGGTTTGGGATACAAAGTCCATTTGGCAACAATTCTAAAGAGAGGGTTGAGTTGAGAGAATTTCTCTTGATGCACTGGGGATGAAGCTAGGCTGGGATTGAGCAGTGGGCTGGAAGGGCATTTTGACAATCCTGAGCATGCAGTGTCTTCATCACAGTCTCTCAGGGGTCATCCCATATCTAAAGGGTGGAGCGTTCTGGCCTGTCCACAGCTGTGTTTCCCAGCATAGAGCTCCTTTGGCTATGGTTGCTGGAGAGAGGTGCTGAGATTCACTGACATGCTGAAAACACAAGTTCTTAGGTCCTAATCCAAGATCTCGACTCTGCTTTAGTAAGTCTGGAATTGGATTTAGACTGTTTATGTTATGGCTGCATGAAATCCCAACTGGTTGGGGTGGTCGAGGTGAACACTAGCAGAAACAATGCCCTGGTTCATTGGCAATCAACTTGATTTTGCTTAGACTTCATGCCTTTATATGAGCTGATTTATCCAGATACCATATATTAAGCAACAAAGTAAGGCAAATAGAAGATGCTCCATGATCCTTTGCGAAAAATCCCTAAGACCTCTACCCAAACTCCCTTTATCAGTCAGGGTCGTGTATATATATATATATATACACACACACAAATATATATATATATGGAGAGATTTATTTCAAGGAATTGACTCAGGTGATTTTGGAGGCTGGGCAAGTCTGAAATCCATTGGATAGTCTGTCAGGAAGGATAGTCCCCAGCTAGAATTTCTTGTAGTCCCTGGCTACAATTTTTTCTTTCCAGGGAAACCTCAGTTTTGCTCTTTAGACCTTTCAACTGATTGGATGAGGTCCATCCACATTATTGGGGATAATCTCCTTTACTTAAATCAACTTTAAGTACTTCACAGCAATATCTGGATTGGTGTTTGAATAACTGGAAACCATAACCTAGCCAAGTTGACAAATGAAACAATCATACCCCTTTCTTTCCCTCTGTTCTGCTCACATTCTATTTCAAAGATTTGCATCTGAGGCTGGCTTGCACCCTGACTTTTGGATTTGTCTTGATTTGGCTAAGTCACTTACAACCTAAGAATTTTGACTAAGACCAACTTGTTAAAGTTTTTCTGCTCCTGGTATAAGATCTGCTGCTCAGGAATTAATCCCCTGCTCAACCCAACATCACCTAGTTGGTTTTTTCCTTTTAGTTTTGCATATGTCTTTCTGGATTTTTTTAATTATAAAAAGCATTAAAATATTCAATTTAACAAAATCATATTCTGTTGTGTAGCTTTTTACCTAACAAAATAGTTAGATATCTTTTCTTGTTAGTATAAACTTATCTGCTTTAGGAGTTTTTTTTAGCCCTGAGTTAGAATTTTCTGCCTGACTCTTTTTTTCCTCTTTTATGGGAGAAGCTGTGTGTTTACAGAACAATCATGCATAAAACACAGAATTCCCATATACAACCCTATTATTAACACCTTGCATTGATGTGAAACATTTGTTATAACTGATGATAGAACATTTTTATAATTGTACTATTAACTACAGTCTATAGTTTAACTTACAGTTCACTGTTTGTATAGTGTAGTTATGAGGATTTTAAAAAAATTTTTATTCTGTTACCATATATACAATCTAACGTTTCCTCTTTTAATCACGTTCAGTTATATATTTCAGTGCTGTTGATTACATTTACAGTGTTGACAGAGCCCTGGCTTCAGATTTATGCAGTCTGTCTGTACCTCTCCCTTTGACCTTACACTCACCTTTCTCAGGCTGTGGTATATTCTGTGAGATGTTATACTTTAAGATGTTTATTTTAACCCAATTTATATTTTAACAAAATGTTTGGAAGGAGAGAACACTTAAAAGTGTCTTTTCTTGGATTCTGCATTCTCCTTAGGGGTGGCCAGAAAGGAAAGCAACAGAAAGTCACTATGGGACTCACTATTGTGTTGGTGGCCATAATATTCCATTTAATCTTTACAGCAGTCCTAGGAGTAGATATTAGCATCTTCATTGTACTCATGAGAAATCAGAGGCCTCTTTCAGCTCCTAAATGGTGCAGCTGGGATTCAAACTTAGGTCTGTAAGAGTTCCTTTTTCAAATCTGTGTTACTTTTTATAGAGTCCTGATCCTTGAACATATTTCAAGCTTGTCTCTTAGCTTTAAGTCTTTTATAGTGTCTTACAATCCTAATATCTGAGATCTTTGTGGGCTTTGTTCTGTTGTCTAGTGATTCTGGTGAATTTTTTCCCTTCATGTCATCATTTTGCCTGTATGCCTGATTATATTTGATTATGTGCTGATGATTATACTTTAAAAATATTTGCAATAATAATTAGAATGTAAGATAAAGGAACCTCTTTTCAAAAATAATTTGAATGTATTTCTGCACTTGGGGTACTTTACCTCCAGTCTGGGATCACCTCAATCCAAGATCCAGGCTTGATGTTTCCAGAAGTACACAGGTGACTTGAAACATT
>PVKH010021252.1:0-14374 GCA_004027955.1 Chaetophractus vellerosus | reverse complement strand
CGTAATGATAGTACTTTATATTACTAAAAGCTGAGATGTAGTCAATGGTATTGCTGAGAGGACTTACACTGCCTTACATAATATGATGATTTTATAACATGTGCACACATTTTTTGACACTCCTCTCTTCAAAAGATGAAGCCTAGTTCCCCTCATTTTGAATGTGGATCAGATTTAGGGATTAGCATCTAAATAATAGCAGGTGGCAAAAGTAAACCTATGTGACTTTTAAAGTTAGTTCATAAAATATATAGCTTTCACCTGGCTCCAGTTTGTTCTGTTGGATTGCCACTATGTCATGAGGATAGTCATGCAGTTTATGAAGAAATCCATGTTGGAAGAAACTGAAGCACCAAGAACCAGCTGCTGCTAAATCCATACTGTGGATTTATAACAACCAGCACCAACTTGTCAGCTATGTAAGTAAACCACCTTGGCAGCAGATGCTTCAGACCCAATCAAGCTTTCAGATGACTGAAGCCCCCCTCTATATCTTGACTGCAATTTCATGAGACATTCTGAGCCAGGACTACTCAGTTAAGCCTCTCCTGAATTCCTGACCCATGGAAAGGGTAAGGATAATACATTTTTTTTTTACTTCTCTTTTACCAGTTGCATGCTTATAAATGTTTAATAATCAGCTCTCTAGGAAAAAACAGTCCCTGATTTGTAGAGTTTGCTGATTTCTGTGGAGTAAATAATCCTTCTGTGGGTGGTTTTAGGCTACCAATCAATGTGATGTCATTGAATATAGAGTTGGGAAGAAATGCACATAGCACACCAATCATATAGTATTTCTGCCACACACACATATCAGACATAAATAAAAGCATAGATAATAATAAACATATAGTAAAATAATTAGGAAATGTTGAGTTTTGATTATTTAATTCCTCTATTTTTAATGTAATTTTAAAAATTATATTTAATTTAAAAAATTTTAATATTTATATTTATTTATTTATTTCCCCCCCCCTCCTCATTGTTTGCACTCACTGGCTGTTCATCTTCATTTTAGGAGGCACCAGGAACCAAACCCGGGCCTTCCATGTGGTAAGCAGGAGCCCAAGCTGCTTCCCTAAAATTATATATAATTTATTTTTTAATAATGGTTATGTATTACAACCAGCTTATGAAATTCCTGAAAGTTTAACAAACAACAATTATGAGCTGGTATAAGCCAGGGCCTGTAATCAAGAAGTAGAGTACTGTTTCTTCTAGAATCTATTTCTTTACTTCTAAATACTATGCTTACACTGAGAGTTCCAGAGACCTCCTCGATGGAGAGCCCCAGGCACCAATTGTGACCACCGCAATTTATTGCCAATGGAGCAGGCAATGTGATTTCTCAGAGAATCTCTCATAAACTATTTGAAAGAGAAAACCCTGGGAGAAAATATCTTAGAGTTTAATCTCACAGTCCTGGTTTTCTGAATTGCTCTTCTGCCCAATCCTTCACTGCCTGGCCCTGGAGCTCTCCAAGCTGCGGCATCTCACACTCCCCTCCATCCATAGCGTACACATATCTGGTCATTCTAATTTTATGTCTACTTGAGGGATTTTTCAAATATTATATGTTAAGGGTAATTCATATCAAGATGATGAATTTGATAATGGTACCCTCTCCTATAACCTAATGCTAGAGAAACCTAGAAAGAGTGAAGAAATGTATACCTGAAAAATCAACATAAAACCTAGAATGTGTACTTTACGAAGGATTTAATGGATTCCTAGTCCATATATTTCATATATCTCTTCTATAATAAACATAAGAAACCATAAAATATTATGAAGTAGAAGAGTACAATAGAAACTAACCAGGCGGTCAAATATGCTGACATTTTATAAATATATTGTTAAAAACTGACTTTATAATTCATTAAATTAACTCAAGGTGATATTTTTAAACTTAAATAGTGTATTTAATATGTAGCTATTTTCTATGAGATTAAGTAATGAGAGTGAAGTCATTGTATCCTACAGCTTTCAGTTTGTAATCTAATTATACCATATTTTAACTACAATATCTGTAGGCACCTATTGAGTATTTTTGATGAAATACTTCAAACTATGAATTTATATTTAACATTAAACATTATTGCTACTGAAATATTTAAAATTGAACTCATCAATTAATATTTGTGGCTAGTACATGATTATGAATATAACCATGAAGCCTTATATTTAGGGAACAAAAAATGTAGCTCTTGCCTGAGTAACAATTAATACAAATTTCTTTAATCTTGATGGGATCTAAACTCTAAAAGTAACAATAAACAAAAATAATAGATATAATTGTTCATTTTAAAATATATTTTGAAACAATTCATGTCTCTTTTGAATTTTTAATGCAGTGAAAATTACTGCTGAGGTTATTTTCTTGCATAGATCTAATCAGCAAATTTTGGAAATTAACAATGTGTTTTGTAATAACCCATGTAAGTCAGTCTAATATTATCAAATATGTGATAGTATACTACAGCATAATTGAGAGTTTTAAAGCAGGATAAAATACTTAGAATTATATATATATTATTCCTCAATTCTAGACATTGACTATCATTGCCTATCATGACAAAATCTTCAGAAGGCCTTAAACTTTTTCTTCTTAGAACTAAAAATACTGTTAAAGACATACTATAGCCCTTTCCCATCATACTTGAGGAAAGTGAGATGACATGCCAAAGGAAGGCTGAATAATGGCACACAAAGATGTCCACATCTAATCCCCAGAACCTATGAATATGATACCTTACAAGAAAAAAAGGGACCTTGCATATATGATTAAGCTAAAGTTTTGAAATGGCGAGATCATTCTGAATTATCTGGATGGATCTAATGCAATCACAAAGGTCCTTATAAGAAGGAAGCAGGAGAATGGAAGTTAGAGAAGGTGATATAACTGAGGAAGCAGAGGGAGACAAGGAGATTTGAGGAATGAAGCAGAGGTCCCAGAGAGATAGAAACAGAGAAAGAGATTTTAAGATGTTACTGCTGGCCTTGAATGTGGAGAAAGAGGCTTAAAGTCAAGGAATGCAGGGTGTCTGTAAAAGGTAGGAAATGGAAGAAAACATATTCTTCCCTAAATCCCATACAGAAGGAATGCAAGCCCGATGACAACTTGATTTTAGGACTTCTGAACTCTAAGAGAATAAATTTGTTTTGTAACAAGCCACTAAATTTGTGGTAATTTGTTTCAGCAACATTAGGAAACTAAAATAACTGTATGACTTCATCTCTGTCCTATATACAAATACTCCAACCTGATACTTTTCTCCAACAAGTGTTTTTATTCTACAACAACCCCATTTCTATCAAACCCAAACTTCTACTGTCAATCTTAAAATAGATGTTAACACATAGTAAGAGTTTGCTTTATCTAGGAAAAAAATATTATTTGTATCCACAGACAGAAATGTATACAAAGTCTTAAAAAAAGAAAAGACTATCACATTTAATTAACGGCTTTAAAAGGGTTTAATTCATTTGGAAAAGGGTATGCCAACTAATCTGAAATATAGATACATAAAATATACAAGAAATAAAGAGTGAAAAGCTTAGAAACATGCTTAAGAAAACAAAGTTTCTCAAGCTCAAACAAACCCACTAATTAGGTTCCTAAGTAGAAAAGCTTTATCTAGCCTGTTCATTTCTGTATATATTGTAATTAGTAAAGTGTTTGGCCTATAGACTTCTGGTGAAGGTGGAGGAGTAGGGAGCTCCAGGACTCAGCCCTTCTACCAAAACAACTACTAAACAGGCAAAACCTGTCTGAAAAAAACTATTTTGAATCTCACTGGTGAAAGGAACATAAAATTTCTCTTCCCCAAGAATAGGAGTGGACATGGCTGATCACTGATCACAGCTTTTGATTATTGAATTTGGATCACTGGTGGCCCAACTCTGAAGGCAGCTATTGTTTCAACCCTGCCCTGGTTCAAAGTGGCAGCAGCCATTGTTCCAAACCTCCATGGACATGGGCAAAAGTGGTGTAAATTTAAAGATGCAGCACTTTCCCAGGGCTGCAAGGGACAGTTAGCTGAAGGGCTAAATTTGCTGAGAAGTCCAGAAAAGCTCAGCTCTGGGGAACCATTGGAGAAGCTATTGACACTCATCCTGATCCCCTCTCCAGAGCACTGTGGAGCTGGTCTGCACCCTTTTGTTGCATTCCTGGCTCTGATTTGGCTAGGAAAGACTGACTTGGGAGGGAACTCTTCAGGGTGACTCTCCTCCCAGAATTTACTCTCCAAAGTAGCCAGGGAAAATGAAAGGAGTATGAAAAACTATAGAAGAGGACAGTTTGGAACACGGCATGCAAAAACATGGGAGAGGGGAGAATGTCTTCTGGGAAACAGAGGGCACAACCAAACCCCTGTAAATAAAGGAACTACAAAGCAACAAACAAACAAAAACCCAGGATAAGACAGAGGCCCAGAAAGACAGAGAAAACCCTGCATACTGCATTCACTCCTTCTTGGTAGGAGGTCTGAAATGAAAAAAAGAAAATTCTGTCTAATTATCATCTGGTTTTAAAACCAAGAAACTGACATCTAAAGGAATAAATCATAGAGTTAACATTTTAAAGTATTAAAATGTACAGTGTACAAAAAAGAATACAAGACAAAGAAACAGGAAATGATGCCACATCCAAAGGAAAAGATAAAAATCTAGGAAATATCAATGAAGACTTTGATAATATGGACATACAGAACAAAGCCTTTAAAAATGATCTTTTTAAAAAACGCTAAAGGAGATGAATGAAAGTACAGAGAAAGGGGACTGATGTGGCTCAAATGGTTGGGCGTCTGCCTGCCATATGGTGGGACCTGGGTTCAATCCCCGGGCCCTCCAGGTAAAAAAATAAAACAAAAAAAGAAAGTACAGAGAAAGAACTATAAGATACTAGGAAAACAATGAATGGACAACATGAGAGTCTAAGTAAAGAGATAGAAATTTTAATTGAGCCAAACAAAATGACTGAAGATGAAGACCATAATAAATGAAATGAAAAATGTATGAGAGAGTTTCAAGAGAAGAAGTAATTAGTATACTTGAAGACAAGACACTTGAAATGTGTGAAGCTGAGGAGCAGAAAATAAAAAGAAATAATAAAAGTTAAAAAGCCCTAGGACATATATGGGACACCATCAAGTGTACCAATATACATATTACAGAAGTCACAGGTGAAGAAAGAGAGAAATGGGCAGAAGAAATAGTCAAAGAAATAATGTCCCAAGAACTTCCCAAATGTTTTTGTTTGCTAAGGCTGCACATGCAAAACATGTGAAATGGGCTGGCTTTTATAATGGGAAATTTATTCTGAGGCTGTGAAAATGTCCAAATCAAGGCATCATTAGAGAAGCTCTCTTACCAAGGTCAGCTGCTTGTTGGATCCTGGACTTCTGCATGGCAAGACAAGATGGCACCTCTCCATCTGGGTAACTGCCTTCTCCTCACGTCAGTCCTGCTCCACTGATTCCAGCCTCTGGCCTCTCTCTTGGTGTTTTCTCTGTCCTTTCTTTCTCATGGTAGGGTCAAAATGGAAGCTAACTTTCTCTTGTGTTTTCACTTCCAGTTCTCAATTTATATAAGACCCCAGCAAGAGGGCAGAGACCCAACATTGGTCATGCCTCACTTATGTAGTCCAATCAAGGGCTCTAAAGTGGGCTAATCAAGTGATCTAGAAAAGTTTCCTTAACCAAATCTAATGCAATCAAAGGGTCCCACCACATAAATGGATTAGTTCAAGGACTCTAGTATATTCTGGGATTCACAAAACTTCAAACTGTCACACCAAACTTAGCAAAAGACATGAGTATTCATGTCCAAGAAGCTCAAAGAATAACAAACAGGGTAATCATGAAGAAAAATATACTGCATCATATACTGATTACATTATTAAATGAAAAGGACAAGGAGAGGCTTCTGAAAGCTAAAAGAGAAAAATACCCTGTTACACACAAGAGAATCCCAATAGTGTTGATTTTTCATCAGAAACCAGAGAGGCAAAGAGGTAGTGGGTAGAAATACTTAAAAGTGCTGAAAGAAAATAACTATCAGCCAAGAATTTGATATCTGGCAAGACTTTCTTTCAAAAGTAAGGAGTGAGATTGAGACATTTTCAGATAAACACAAGTTGAGGTAGTACATCACCACTAGACCTATAAGCAGTGCTAAAGGGAATTTGACTGACTGAAAGGAAAGGGCACAAGACAGTGATTCAAATAAGCATAAACAAAGACCTGCATTAAATGTAAGCATTTCAGTAACAAAAATGCCAGAATTATTGTATTGTATTGTTTGGTATGCAGCTCCACTTCTTACTTACTCCAAGTGCTTAAGTGCAAATGCATACAAAGTAATGATAAATCCAGGTTTGTGGACAATTTACAAAGATATAAGTGGTAAAAAAAGTATAAAAAATGGTGGGTGATAGAGGGGTAGATGAAAATTCTATGTGCATTCCATTGAAGTTAAGTTGGTATGAAACCAAATATGATTGTTAAAATTTAGGATGCTAAAGTTTAGACCCATGGTAACCACAAAGAAATCAGGTGAAAAATTTATCCAACTAGAAATGAGAAGGCACTCAATATGGTTCAGCACAAGAAAACAAATAAATATAAAAGTAGGAATTCATGGAAGTGAAGGGAAAAAAAGGTTCAAGACTTACAAAGGATAAATAACAAAATAGGAGATGAAAGTCCTTTATCAGCAGTGACTTTAATGTATTAATCTATCCAGTCAAAGTCAGAGATTGGCAGAATAGATAACAAAGCATGACACAGATCTTCAAGATACTCACCTTTAATTCAAAGATGCAAGTGGGTTGACAGTGAAAGCATGGAACAATATATAAGATGAAACTGGTAATCAAAAAAGAGTTGGAATGGCTATATTAACATCAGATAAAAAAGACTTGAAATCAAAAACAGTTAAGAGGGTCAAAGATGGTCATTATATAATGATAACGAGAAGAATTCAACAGGAATATGTTACATTTATAAATATATATGCACCTAACAGAAAAGCCCCAAAATATGTGAAAAAAAAATACTTACATATTTGAAAGGAGAAATTGATGGTTCCACAGTAATAGTAGCAGATTTTAACACACCACTCTCAATAATAGATAGAACATCTAGTTAGAAGATCAACAGATGTAAAGGACTCAAATGATACACTAAGCCAACTATATCTAACAGACATATATAGAACATGGCACCTAACAAAAACAGAATACACATCTTTTTAGAGTGCACATGTATCACTCTCCAGGATAGACCATATTTTGGTTCACAAAACATGTCTCAATAAATTCAAAGGTATTGAAATCATACAAACTATATTCTCTGAACACAACAAAATGAAGCTAAAAATCAATAACAGAGGGAGAAATGGAAAATTCATAATTATGTGGAAATGAGAAAACATACTCTTAAACGACAAATGGGTTAAAGAGGAAATGATAAGTGAAATTGGGAAATACCTTGAGGTGAATGAAAATGAAAATGCAACCTACCAAAAGTATGGGATGCAATGAAAGCAGTACTGAGAGGGAATTTTATAACCCAAAATGTTTACAATAAAAAATTTAAGAAACACTTCAAATCAGAGAATTAATCTCAAAACTGGAAGAACTAGAAAAAGAAGAACAAATAAATCAAAAGTGAGCTGAAGGAAGGCAATAACACATTATAGAGTGGAGTTGAATGACATAGAAAAAAAATTGAGAGAAGAAACAAAACCAAATATTGGGTCTTTGAAAACATCAACCAAATCTACAATCCTTTAGCTAGATTGACAAAGAAATAAAGAGAGAGAGCATACAAATAACAAAAATCAGAAATGAAAAAGAGGAATAACTTCCAAACTCGCTGAAATAAGAGTATTATAAGAGTATACTATGAAAACCACTGTCAATAAATTAGATAACCTATACG
This sequence comes from Chaetophractus vellerosus, assembly GCA_004027955.1. Taxonomy (NCBI): domain Eukaryota; kingdom Metazoa; phylum Chordata; class Mammalia; order Cingulata; family Chlamyphoridae; genus Chaetophractus; species Chaetophractus vellerosus. The sequence continues at coordinate 6,431 of PVKH010021252.1, read as the reverse complement.
AAATGGACACATTCTTAAAAACACATTAACTACCTATATTGACTCAAAAAGAAGCAGAAAATCTCAACAATCCATTTACTAGTAAAGATATTGAACGAGTAATCAAAAACCTCCCAACAAAGAAAAGCCCATGACCAGATGGCTTCACAGGGGGAATTCTAAGAAACATTCCAAGAAGGCTTAACTCCAGTTCTGCTCAAAATCTTCCAAAATATTGAAGAGAAGGTAATACTCCCTAAATTCTTCTATAAGGCCAACATCCCCCACATACCAAAGCTGAATAAAGATGCCACAAATAAAGAAACTATAGACCAAAATATCTTGTAAATATAGATGCAAAAATCCTCAACAAAAATACTATTAAATGGAATCCAACAGCATACTGAAAGAATTATACACCTTGATCAAGTGGAATTTATCCCTGGTATGGGATATTTGTCCCTCATAAGAAAATCAATTAACATAATACACCAAATTACCAGAATTAAGGGGAAAAATCACATGATCATCTCAATGAAAAAAAAAGGCATATTACAAAAAATAGCCCTTTTGTTTGATAATAACACTTAGAACACTGGGCTTAGAAGTAGATGTCCTCAATATGATTAAAGGCATGTATGACACGCCCTCAGCTAAGATCCTACTTAATGGTGAAAACCTGAAAGTTTTCTAAGATCACGAATAAGAGAATGATATGCTTTGTCACCACTGTTATTCAATATCTACTGAAAGTTCTTGCCAGAGAAGTGAAGAAAGGAAAAGAAATAAAAGGCATCCAGATTTAAAGGGAAGAAGTAAAACTTTCCCTATTTGCAGTTGATAAGATCCTATATTCAGAAAATACTTTTTAAAGGCTCCTAGTGCTAATAAAATGAATTCAGCAAAGAGGTAGGGCACAGGATTAAACCCCAAAATCAATATTTTTCTACATACTAGCAATGTGAAATCTTAGGGAAAAGTCAAGAAAATAATTCCATTCACCATAGCAAATAAAATAACCATAGATCTAGGAATGCATCTAGCCAAGGGTATAAAGGAATTATACACAGAAAACCAAAAACTATTGCTAAAAGAAATCAAGGAAGATCTAAGTAAATGGAAAGATATTCCATGCTCATGGATTGGAAGACTAAATATCATTATGATATCAATACTACCCGAGGTAATTTACAGATTTAATGCAATCCCAATCAAAATTCTAGCAACTTGTTTTGCAGAAATATAAAAGCCAATCATCAAAATTATATGGAAGGGTATGAGGCCCCGAATAGTTAAAACCATCTTGAAAATGAAGAATGAAGTTGGAAGACTCACAGCTCCTGATCTTAATATTATTATAAATCCAGTTATCAAAACATCATGATACTGGCATAAGAACAGACATATAGACCAATGGAATTGAGCGCTCACAAATCAATCCTCACATTTATGGCCACCTGAATTTTGATAAGGTAGCAATGACCACTCAATTGAGAAAGAATTTTCTCTTCAATAAGTGGTGCTGGGAAAATGGACCTCCATTTGCAGAAAAAAAGATGGAAAACTCCTATCTTTCACCATGTACAAAAATCAAGTCAAAATGGATCAAAGACATGAATATAAGGGTTAGAACTATCAAACTCCTAGAAGAAAATGTCTGGAAGCAATTTCAGGACCTTGTGCTAGGCAATTCTTTCTTGGACTTACAATCAATGCACAGGCAACAAAAGAAAAAAAAAGATAAATGGGACACTCATGAAAATGCAAGACATTTGTACCTCAAAGGTCTTTATAATGAAAGTAAAATGACAGCCAATAAGACAGGAGAAATTATTTTGAAACCATATATCCAATAAGCAGTTATTATCCAGAATATATAAATAAATCCTTCAACTTAGCAAAAAAAGACAAACAACCCAATTAGAAAATGAACAAAAGTCTTGAACAGACATCTCTCCAAATAAAATATACAATTGGCCAGAAAGCACATGAAAAGATTTTCAACATCATTAGCCATCAGGGAAATGCAAATCAAAACCACAATGAAATGCTAATTCACACCCATTACAATCGCTGCTATTAAAAAAAAAATGGAAAATAACACTTACTAGACAGGATGGGGAGAAATAAATAACTTTTTCATTGTCCACAGCATTGTGAAATTGTGCAACCACTGTGAAAGACAGTTTGGCAGTTCCTCAGAAAGCTAAGTATAGAAATACCATTTGACCCAGAATACCACAGCTAGGTATATATATCCCAAAGAATTGAAAGCAGGGGCTTGAACAGATATTTGTACACTGATGTTCATAGCAGCATTGTTCATAATTGCCAAAAGATGGAAGTAATCCAAGTTTCCATCAACTGATGAATGGATAAAAACATGTGATATATATATATGCAATGAAATATTATTCAACCATATGAAGGAATGAAGTCCTGACACATGTAACAACACAGATGAACCCAGAAGACATCACGTTTAGTGAAATAAACCAGATGCAAAAGGACAAATATTATATTAATTATCTTACTAATTAAAACAATTAGAATAAACAAACTCATAGATTTAGAATCTAGAATTTCAGTACCAGGGGTAAGGTGGTGTTTTACTTTGACAAAAGAATGCCAATGCACAGTACCAGAAATGGGATGGCTTTTATAAAAGGGATTTACTTGGGCTAAAAGTTTACCGTTCCAAGGCCATGAAAAGTCCAAACCGAGGCATCATCAGAGATATTTTCTCACCAAACTTAGCTGCTGTTGATCCTGGCTTGTTGCTACATGGTGAAGCAAGATGGCCACTGATCTCTGCCCAGGTTTCAGTTTCTTCCTCTCTGGGCTCAGTGTCTCCTCTTGAGATTCTCCATGGGCTCAGTTTCTTCAGGCTTCATGATTACGTGATCCTGTAGTCTTCTTTCTTACATGGCAGGACCAAAAATGGGGGCTTTCTTTTTCTGTGTCTGTCTAAGTCTCTATATTTCCTTTTATATCAGCCCCAGCAAGGGGGTAGGTTCTCAAACTGAGTCACCGCATTGACATATTCCAATTAAAAGCCGTAAATCTTTCTTATCAAGTAACCTAATCAAATGCCCCTCAACTTAATTTAATGCCATCAAAGAGTATCACACCCAGAGGAATATATTAATTTACAACATAATATTTCTCTTATTGAGATTCATAAAATATTTTCAAACTGCCATAAGTGGGGATAGGGAATAGGATTTCAAAACTTAAAATATACAGTGTTCCTATTTGGAATGATGGAAATATCTTGCTAATGGATGGTGGTGATGTTAGCACAGCTTTTTGAAAACAATTAACAGCACTGAAATATAAATCTGAATATTATTAAAAGGGGAAATTTTAGATTGTATGTATGTTAAATGAATAAAATTTTAAAAGTATAAACATGGAGCTACTTTATACAAAGAGCAAACCCTAAGTTAAATTGCGGATTTTAATTTATAGTACAATTATAAAAAAGTGCTATCATAAATAGTAACAACTGTTCTACCTCAAGGGTAAGTTGTTGGTTATGGAGTGGTGTATGGGAATCCTGTACTTTATGTATGATTGTTCTATAAACCCACAACATCTCTAATAAAGAATAAAAATTATATTCATCAGGAGCCCACAATAAATACAGCATTGTTTTAGGCACAGGGCATTAAAAATAAAACATGGTCGGTCTGTAGTATTTGGGCAACACATATTTGCCAAATAAATTTCACATAAAAATTGAATGAGAAAATAATGATTTCAACATAAAGATACTTGCGAGGTAGTATAAATCTTGATTTTTGAGCAGAAAGTAAAGAAATTTGTTAAAACTTTCAGCAGTTGTTTTCTGTAATGCAAAAAAAAATTTTTTAAACACAATCTGAATATACTAAACATTTCCTTACACAGATAGATGTTATCAGCAATGAGCCATTAGCTCCCATTTTATGAGCCATTAAGTCAACCAATGTTCCAATTATAGTGAGATGAGACTTATGAAATTTGGGGGCCAAGAAGGAATTAATAATTTTAAAGGAGGTGATGACTGAGATGCAAAAAACATGGGTAACACCAAAACTTAGTCAAAGAAGTGCAGGATGAATCAAGGAATCATCTGGGGTTAGATGATAATTTAATATAGCAAGGGACATTAAATCTGAGAATGACTAACTATAAGAATGAGAATCATTAGGCAAATTTAAGTCCAAACCCAAGTTATTATTAAAGAGGATATAGCTGGTTTAATTCATAGAAGCCTTTGATTTAATACATGAATTACAGGATTCAAAGACCATGATGCGATATGTTCTGTGTATTTGCCAAGTGATTTTGCTGGCATTTAGCACTATGATATTTGCAAAGTTAACTGATGATTTTAAAGTTGATTATGAATAATAGGTCTAGATCAATTTTCATGGGTATTATCTTACTGCAAAGGGATCGTTTTTAAAATCACAGTACTCGTTCCCATAATGATAATTGTACAGGACTTTTAAAACTGAATTTAAACAAAAGTAAGGTGCAAAAAAATAAAAAGTGCTATACTAAGATGTTAGAGAGGTTTATATCTTATATTTTTAAAAGATCTATTATATTTTCTTATCCTGTCCATTCTCATTTTAGGTATCATAATCCAGACTCCTCATCTTCTTAAACATCTGGGTCTGAGACATTTCTAAGTAGAACTCCACGTTATAGATGAAAGTAATCATCTGGTAATTGTAGCTTCCTTAAAATATGACATTTATTTGAAGTGCCATAATATATTTTAAAGGTTAATGAGTATTTTGCATTTCACCCTATAATATGTCCACTTTCTTTTAATTATGAAAAATTCAAACATGTTTAAAGTAGAGAGAATAGTGTAAAAAGCATGCATATATCTATCACCCAAACACAACAATTATTAACTCATGGCCAACCCTGTTTCATTCATACTCATATATATTTCTACATTGCCTCCCACCTTGATTATGTTGAGGCAATCTCAGGCATCATATTATTTCATCTATAAATATGTTCTTTACATACGTCTGAATAATGCCATTTACTGTTATTTATTCCCTTTATTTTACATCTACAAGTTTATTATTCCAAGTTTTCTTTCTATTAATTTGTTAGGTACAAGTTTATAGTGTTAGTTAAACTAAACTATAGTTTTAGTTTACTTGGATGCTTAAAGCAAATACTAGGAAATGAATTGGGTTGAAAATGGAGTGACCCTTACAGAATCCCTGGTTCTATTGTCTGGGGCACAGAATAGAAGTAGACACCAAGATTGATTAATCAAGGGAAAGAACTTTATTAAGCCAGCAGAGACAAGGGAATAAGTCTCACACTCACCTCCCCAAACCAAAGGAGCAGAAATGTTATATGGGTTTGTGTCAGACTGACAGGTAAGGGTTCTGCCAGTGGCTTCTTTTTTTTTTTTTTAGATATTTAGATTACATAAATGTTACATAAAAAATATAGGGGATTCCCATAAGCCACACTCCCCACACCTCTCACATTTACCCACATTAACAACATCCTTCATTAGTGTGGTGCATTCTTTGCAATTTATGAACACTTTCTGGAGCATTGTCACTAAGCATGGATTATAGTTTACATTGTAGTTTGCACACTCTCCCACACAATTCTGTAGGTTCTGGCAAGATATATCATGGCCTGTATCTGTTGTTGCAATGTCATTCAGGACAATTCCCAAGTCCCAAAGATAATACCATATTACACCTGTTTTCCCTCCCCCTGACCTCAGAACCTGCAGTGGCCACTGCCTTCACATCAATCATATAAGTTCTTCCATTGCTAGAATCACAGTACGCCTATAGTAGAATACCAGTAAGTCCACTCTAGTCCATAATTCATTACCCAATCCTGAGGATTGTGGGATGGTGATGCCCACTCCACCTCTAATTGAGAAGGGGCTTCAGTCTCATACAGCTGATGGATGGGCCTCTCTTGCTTGCAGTTGTAGACTCTCCCAGTTCCTTGGTATGGTGGCTGTCTACCACCACCTCCTTGTTAGTTGTCCTGGTTAAGGCCAATAAACTGGAGAGTAGGTGTTGCAACTCTGTTGAGGCTCAGGGCCCAGCTTGGCACATGGACAGCCCAAAGATTCAAGTCTCTTGAACATACACCTACCAACTGCAGCACCAACTATAGGTTCAAATAGAAGGCACAGAAGAGCCATGTGTAAGGAAACCACAACTGAGTTTAATTCTGTCACACTAGGGAGAACAAGCTCTATGCTCTAATATGCTCTAATATACTTTGTCATACATTGCTTGTACTGAAAATGGCATCTAAATCCTGCTCAGAGGAAGGGAATTTACTATTATAATGAGCTAAGGTTTAGCTAAGGTCACTTAATTATGGTACTGAGTTTGCACTAAAAGCTGGAAAGTCCCAGCATGTTGTTGATTAAGATCTGCTGTCAGTTTCCTTAA
>PVKH010021251.1:0-14387 GCA_004027955.1 Chaetophractus vellerosus | reverse complement strand
CCCTTTTGTTGCTCCCTTTTTCTCTCTCTCTTTCTCTCTGAGTCATTTTGATGTAGAGATATTATCAAAGGATGTGAAAATGAACAGAGACAATAATATTCTTTCCAGCTAACTAGCCCTTCAAAATTATTGCTTTATGTTGTTTTTCCAGAGCCCTTAACTTTTAAATATAACATTCTTATTGTCCTTGATAGATTCCCTTTCAAGAGCCCCTAAAGCTCTCCTACACTAGAGATCAAAAACTAATCTTCCCTATTAATGAACTCTGGATTCTTTACTTAGTTGCATTTTATTTTTGAATTATCTAGCACAGAATTTTAACATAAATGTGGCATTTAAATTGACCTTTACCCTGGAAATTGATATAATTTGTAAATATCTCTCAGAACTTGGTCCAAACATAATTGTCATATTTTAGCTTAAATTTGACTTCATAATATTTCACAAACTTTTAAGATGTCATTAGTTTCCATAATATTCTTTTAATTCACAATAAAAGAGTGTGAATTCATATGTTCAATTCACATGTTATAAGTAAAGTTATCCTGTAACAATAGTGTAATGTATTTTTCCACATAGGGAAATACTTGCATTTAACCTTCAAAAGATGGACATCAACAATAATTATTTGAATTCTTACAGAATTCTGCTAAAGGAGATACTTTAAAGCTTGCAAGTTCTCTAGTCCCCAAATCATAGTAAATAAATAATGGCCTATCCCATCATCCCTGCCTAAGGCTAACCTTATCTTCTAGATTGATCAGGGATGAAAGAAACCAGATAAAATATTGAACTAAGTTTACCTGGTTCTCTTGGCTCTATACCTTCAGAATCTAGCACATAATATTTTGACATATATATCAGTGATATAACCTGAAATGTCCTAGTAATTTTTGAACATTTATGAAAGAAATCAGCACTTACAACCTCAAATATCTAATCTTATATAGCCTTCAAAACAAGAAAATGGAACAAAAATCTATTTTAGAGTTGTTTTATCTAACATTTACTCAATGATTTATAGTCCATATGTAAAGTCATATATTTTAAATGATCCTGTAAATGGCTAAAACAAAACAAAACCCTTGTCTCATTTTTGATGATTGTGACTAATGCCGCTAAGAACATCAGTGTGCAAATATTTGCTCAAGTCCTAGCTTTCAAGTCTTTTGGGTATGTAACAAGAAATGGAATGGAAGATAAAGATGGAAGCAGCTCAAATGTCCCTAAACTGATGAAAGAATAAACAAAATATAGTACATACACGCAATGGAATATTATTCAGCTGTAAAAAGGAATGACGTTCCAATACATGTGACAATGTGGATGAATCTCGAAGATATTTTGTTGAGTGAAATAAGCAAAACACAAAAGAACAAATATTGTATGCTCTCTCACTGGTATGAAAAAATTAGAATAAGCAAATTCATAAAGCCAGAACCTGTACTGTAGTTTACTAGGAAGTGGAGGGAATGTAGGGAGTGAGAAGTTAATGCTTAATTTGTACAGAGTTTCTGTTTGGATTGATAGAAATTTTTGTAATGGATAGGGGTGATGCTAGCATAAAATTGTGAATGTAATTAACAGCATTGAATTACATAATTGAATATGGTTAAGGGAGGAAATTTTAAGTTGTATATATGTTACTAGTATATAAATTTTTTAAAAAAGTCATAAGAGTATACAACATAAATAATAAACCCTAATATTAACTACAGACTATAGCTAATAGTACAAATAAATAATATTCTATCATCAATTGTTACAAAGGTTCAAAACTAATACTTGGTATAATAATGGGAGGGATATATGGGAACTCTATATTTTCTGCATGATTTTTCTGAAACCTACACTCCTCTAAGAAAAAAGTTTATATTTAAAAAACACCCAATCCCTACAACTGCTTTGAAAAACCCTAAATAATTTAAAAGTATATAACGTTTTAAAAAATACATTTAATATTTCATTAAAATACTTCAGCAAAAACATCTCAAAAGTTGCCCATTGACCACAGAATAAAGTCCAAACCCAATTAAATGTCTTACAAGACCTTGTGTAAATTGGTTCTTGATAACTTTCTCAATTTCATTCTTCTTACCATTTCACTTTTTGCTCTCACTTGCCTTTGAACTATTTTTTTTTCCATCTGAATCTGAAACACTATTTCCTCTTGGACTCAGATCTCTTCATTCTTCAGATCACACTTGAGATGTGACTCTAGGTAGCACTCTGTCCCACCATCCCCTTTCCTTTATCTCCCCATCATATTTTCCAGTTTATATTAAAGTACTCTCTTATGTTGTGTCACAGCACATCACAGCCCCCATCACAATATATTCTAATTTCCTGTTTGAACTATTCTTCTGGAAAGTAAGGGTCATGGCCCAGTGACTAGCATATAGTAGGCACACAATATCATTTATGTACAAATGAATGAATGATTAATGGAAGAATTAGTGGAAGAATTTTTGAAAATACCCAACATCAAAGTACAATGAGAAGTAACATTTTTTTAAATAGAAATGTTAACCAAAAAGGTATCAGTGAATATAAAAAGGGAAACTCAAAAAGAAAATATACCATATAATCAAAAATTTTTGACCGACCAATCTTTGGTATTTTTCCAAAGGCACGCCTGTGGCTGACCAAAACAGTCGGTCTTTATAAAGGGTATTTATTTGGGGTAGAAGTTTACAGTTACCAGGCCACAAAGCATAAGTTTCTTCTCATACCAAAGTCCACGTGTTGGAGCAAGATGGCTGCCGACGTCTGCAAGGGCTCAGGCCTTTGGGGTCCTCTCCTGCCAGAGCTGTTTTTCTCTCCAGGCTTAGCTTCTGCTTCCTCCACAAGTTCAGCTGTAGACCATGAGGCTCTCTATGCTTTGTGTTTCTCCACAAGGCCAGCTGTAGACTATCAGGCAAACGGCTCACTCCAACGTCAGTACTCCATCTCAAAAATCTGCTTCTCTAAATCTGCTCCTTCTGTCGTTTGTCTGGCCTTTTATACTTAAGACCACACCCACTGAGGGGTGGGGCTCAACGTCCCAATGACGTGGCAGCTAACTCCTCAATCACGCCCAGATTAGGAGATCAGTCTACAAGCATGATTCAATTTATATGTTTGGAATTCATAATTACATAAAACTGTCAAACCATTAGAAGGTCGCTCTGTGGGTGGATCTGGATGATAAAAAAATTAAGGAAAGTAGATATGGATTTTTTTTCACCTGTACAAAATTATATGTTCTGTACTCTTTGCTTTTACTCAGGCCATCATGACCTCCATTGTGTGTGCTAACTCTGCTGAGGGGTACATTTATGGTGTCATAGGCTAAAAAATGCACCTTCAAAGAAATCCATGTTCATGTCTCTGCAACCTGTGAATGTTACCTTTTTTTTGGGGGGGAGGGGGGTGTCTTCACAGATGGGCTTAAATTAAGGATCTTGAGATGACATAATCCTGGATTTTCTGGGTGGGCCCTAAATCCAATGACAGGTGTCCTTACAGTAGTGAGGCAGAAAATTTGACAGACAAAAGAAACGGAGACAATGTGGCCACAGAGGCAGTGACTGGAGTGATTCAGCAACAAGCCCAGGAAATGCAGACAGTCACCAGAAGCTGGAAGAATCAAGAAAGGGAATCTCCTCTAGAGCCTCTGGAGGAAACACAGCTATGCTAGCACCTTGATTTTGGGCTTCTGTTCTCCAGAACTGTATAGAGAATGAATTTTTCTGCCATTTCAAGCCAGCAAATGTGTGGTCACTTATTACAGCAGTCCTAGAAACCTAATCCATGTGGGTTCTACACAGGCACCCTATATGGACCTCCATGTGTCATAGTCTTCTTAAATGAGTAATTCACTTTCCATTTGATCTCTTTCCACACAATAGATCCCCAGTTTCGACCCAAGTGTTTTATCCGACTGGCTTCTCTTACTGCCTGGCCCTTATCTAGTTGGAAGGCATTCCTTTTTGGTGGGTCCCATCAATACTACTGATGTCTGTTATCTTTTGCAGCATTCCTTGGCCAATTAAAAACTCCCACAACTTTGCCTTACCAGTTTGAGGATGTTATGGGTTGAAATGTGACCTCCAAAAAGGCATGTCCAAGTCCTAACCCTCTGTGAATATGACTTTACTTAGAAATAGAATCTTTAAAGATGTTGCTAGTTAAAATGAGGTCAAATTGCATTAGTATGAACCCTAAATCGATAAGACTGGCGTTTTCATAAGAAGGGAGAGCAGGCAAAGATGGGGAAAAGCTCCACTGATTGCCAGCAAATTTGGACACAGACAGATAAGGAGAGAGTGCTATGTGACAACTGACGCAGAGAATGTCATGGATTGTGGGCAAACCACCAAAAGCTACAAGAGAAAAGGTAAGGTTCTCCCCTACAGGTTTAGGAATCATGGCCCTGCTGACACCTTGCTTTCAGACTTCTGGAAACTTTGTAAGGGCAGGCCTAGGAAATTAAGACAGACAGAATCCATGTGCTCTCATTTTGCCCTGTCATCTTACCCCGCTAAAAGTAACTCCCAACTTTACAGTTCTTTCAATGTGGAGGAAGCACTCAAATTCTGGAAAGTTCTCTAAGCAAGATCCATTATAGTGAACCAGGAGAGGATTAAGCATACCTACAGTTCAGCAAACATCTCTTCAGGGAACAAATAGTAATCTCCCATTTTGGCAGGTACCACCAAATAAATCATTGCAGGCATTTTTGTTGGAATCAATTTTACTCAGAGAGAAGAAGAGAAAATGCCACCACAGTTGCTACAAGGTTGACCACTCTCTCCCCTTAAGCACTAAACATCTGATTGCAATCAATTTGGTAGATATGGAGGAAGGGGAGTCAAGTTTGTGGGCTTGGTTTGGCCCATTTTCAGTAAATCCTGCCCAATATGACTCCTAGTTCTTTTAACAAAATATTTATCTCTTTATCCCCTCAACCCTGGGGAAATTGCTGACTTTCCAAGACAACAAGAAATATCCTATTTGGTAGGTTGATACCCCAATGATAGAAACCTAGGAAGAGCCATGTGCCTGTGTACTTTGAGCTAGTCACTGCTCCAGGGAGCGCCATTCCCAATACACTCTTCACTGTGTACATAAGTCTCTACTCCCCATTCCTGAAGTTTGGCAATACACAACATGCAAGGCCATGTGTGACAAGCCTGTTGTGCTTTGAATTCCCATAATTTACAGCTCGGCTCCAGACAAATAGTTGATGTTTAACAAACATTTTTTTCCTGTGTTACTGAGATATCCCAGCTAAAGCTGAGACCTCAGAGCTGGAGTTTGATAGGTGATTGGTACTAACAATTTCCATTCTGAAGTTGACAGTAGTAGTTCTTCATTCACTGTGCAATGGATTTCTGATAGAAATTCCTCTGACCTTTTAATTTCCTAGTGATGGCATTTACAGTGAAAAAGAAAAGGAAATGTTGAAGACGATGGTGATGATGATGATAATGATGGTAAAGCTAACACTTAATGAGTTATTATAAAGTATCATTTACATAAATTATCTCATTTTATTCTAACAAAAACCCCAGGATTTAGGCCTAGTTTTATATACCTTTTAGAGATTCAGACTCTGAGGTACAAAAGGGGTGATTGTCATCCTTACCAAACACAGTAAAAAGAGGCAGAGGACAAGTTTCAACACAGGTTTGGCACTTTCAGCTACCACAGTAAGAATCAATGAACTTTCCTTGCCAATTCTCCCATTCCAATAGTCTAGACACCTGAATTATTGATTATATATCTCTGATAAATGCAAGGGTTATTGAAAATATAGCCTCTGGTTTTCCTAATTTAATTGACCAAAAAGGGAAATATTTATGCTCTCCAAACACATAAGGAAATAATCTATAAATTTTTTCAAACATTTCCTTTAAGCTATTTCCTTTATATCTCCCTATATCTTGTATCTGGACTGTCTGACAGTCACATTTTTCTGATAGTATCGACAAAATTTCCAATATTGCTAGAATTTGAAAACATTCAAATTATGACATTACATATTCCTACAATGCTATTTCATGTATATGATCCTGTTTTTTGTTTATTCATATGTCCCTGGTTTTTGTTTCACTCATATTTGTATAATTAAATAGATACATGTTAAGAGGCAAATGCTCAAATGTTGACTTTCACTTAGATTTTTAGAAAAATGTAGATGTAGTCTATGAAAGAATCCATAAAAATAGAATTCCATACAATTCACCCTTGGTACTCTTCTGTCATTGACCATCCTAAATTCTGCCCTCTTTAATGTTCTCCCTCTTTGTGGCAGTTTGAGATTATTTATGAATCTGCCCCAGAAAAAAAGATTATGTTTGTAAACTAATCTCTTCCTCTGGGTTTGATACCCTTTGAATGCATTAGATTCATCTTACGTATCTTGATTAAATTACCTGTTAGGATTGAGACATTTCTTCAACCACATTAGTAGGTCATGGCTCCGGGTTGAGTCCCTGGCCACTTGGTGGGCTGATATAAATGGACACTCACTCAAGGAGACATGGAAAGAGAGAGAGAGCTCCACAGATGCCAGAGGAGAGAAGATTCAAACAGCTAAAGCCAAGGGAGAGATGAGCCAGTCACCTGATAGTTTGCATCTGGGCAGCTGATAAAGCCTGGAAAGAAACAAACCCTATGACAGACTGATAAAGTAAGCCCTGAGAGATGAGCCCTATGCCAGCCTACAGTTGAAATCAGAAGAAGCTTGGTCTATGGAGCCTTAAGAAGAAGACAGAAGGAGAGACCAGGCAAAGATTGCCTGCCATCTTGCTTCAACTTGTGGCAACAGATTTGGTGAGAAAGCAGCCTTGAGTTGGACTCTTTAGGGCCTTGCAACTGTAAGTTTTTACTGAAAATAAATACCATTTATAAAATCCAACAGATTTTTGGTACTTTGCATCAGCACCCCTTTGGCTGACTTATACACTATTCTTCACATTTTTTTAGGAAAAAAAGGAATGATTTTTATTGGAGAGGGAAAAGTACATATGCTGAATCTGTTTAACCAGCATACAATTGTGTTTATATGGTCCATCTTAAATCTGAAAATTTCCAAAATATTTTATAATTTTCTCCAAACCTATGATCCACCCTCACTCTGAATGCAGAGAATAATTTTTGTTAAAAGCACTCATTTCAAAACTACATTATTTACTGTCTTCCATTGTCACATTGCCCTTTTTATATGAACCTGTCACCTCTCTTTAACTAGATTACAGAATCAAAAAGGTAATGGTCATAAAAATAATACTTCTGAATCTATCACAGAGCACTGTACATGTTCTCTGAATATTGATTACTTATTGAATGGATCAATAAAAGTATTTTTTAATTTACCTGTTATGGAAAGGGGTTATTTCATTTTCAATTATCATCCTTAGGAATTAAAATCCACAGTTTTTCTCTTCTATGTTTTTGGGTTTGGATTTTTGTTTAGTTGGGGTTTTTTACCTTTATTGTCATTTGTTTGAATTCATACACTCATCAAGCGCTTATTGAAGACTCCTGTTGGAGATTGAATCATGTCTCCCACAAAAGGCATGTTCAGGTCCTAACTTCTGGGCCTGTGGATGTGAACTCATTTGTCAAGTGGACCTTTGAAGTTGTTATTGGTTAAAATATGCCCAAATTGAAGGAAGGTGGGCCTTAATCCAATATGGATAAAGTTCTCATAAACAAAGGAAATTGATCATGGAGGACAATGCCACTGAAAGCTGGAAGTCAAAGGGACCCAGAAGAGAAAGGAGAGGTCAGCACCATGTGATAGGAAATTCAAGGAACACAAGGATTGCCAGCCAACAAGGACACTACTGACCCCAGAAGGAAGAAAGCCTTCTGGCCTGAGAAATTGTGAGACAATAAATTCCTATTGTTTAAGCCAATCCATTGTGTGGTAATTGACTTAGCAGCCTGGAAACTAAGGCAGCCACTAAGAATAAGACGTAAAGCAGGCACAAGGTACTATTGGGGATGGAAGGATATGGGATAAGCATGAAAGAAACCTATAATTAAACACTGATACTTGGAATGATACAAAGAAGGCATTATGTGGGGGTATAAAGAAAAGGAAAATTAATTTTAAGAAGGGGAATTGGGAATAGTGTTTAACTAAAAGGGAATGTTCAGTTTTGTCAATAAGCACCTTACAAAGACCTCTAAAAAAGAATAAAGACGTTGCTGTAATTCAGGATACTAGAGCTCAGCTATAATCCAAAATTTACACAGCTTCATCAGGGAAAAATAAGCACATGTATTGCCCCTTTACAAAATTCTGATTGCAAGCAAGCTGATCATCTCCATATGGCTGCAATTATCCATAATAATTTCACATTTCATTTGATTAATTCTTCTGCTTCCCTACATACAAACACATAATGATATGGACCTCCCTTACCTTGCACATTGTTCTAATTATTGTTTCATTTTATTAAGTAATGTAATGAAACTGGAGCGTTCAATCAAGGGATTATCGCTCATACTTTGAAAAGAACATTATTAATTATGTAGTATCAAGACTGTCGATTCAGGGCCATGCAGAAGGTTAACTAATTACCCAGTGATTTCAGGAGCATTTATACTGCCAATCTGATTTTTGAAAAAAAGAAAAGAAAAAGGAATGTAAGAAAGCTAAGTCCTCATTCCTTTCTCTGTTTTTGCTTTAGCTTCCTCATTGCTGTACTTGGTTTACAGATTCATTTAGTAATTCTGTACCTTTTGATGTCTGAAGCCTGTATTTTCTCTTCGTTTTTAAAATTTCTATCCCACCCTGCCTACCGTACCCTGCAAAAAGAAAGGAAATATATTTACTGGCCTCATTCCTAGAAACACTAATCTGGGACCATTTTTAATGGTTTATTTTAGAATTTTCCAAAACACTATAAGCTCACAATTTCTTACTCAAAAGTCTACTATTTGCTAAGGTTAATGCTAAGAAGAAATAAAAGGGAATTCATATGTTCTGGAAAAATAAATAATGTTAAGGTTACTGGAAACTTTTCTGAGCAGGAAAATTAAGGAAGGGCCCACTTCAAAGATTAGCACCAAGTTGTTTCCAGTTCTAATCCCTCTAAGTTACTTTGCAGTAAACAACCAGAGTTAAAATTCCCACACTGGTGGAGTAAGCCTCATACTTTATGGAATGAAGATCCTTCCAAAAGCTGGTGAAGAAACAAGTAGTATATCAGATATTTAGCTCAGATTACAGGGTTAAACCAGATGACAAAGAATAGTTAAAAATCAAGGTGTGTTACTCTGTATCTAATTAAATCAAAAAGCAAGAATGTTTCTGGTTAGTTCTTTAATCATATCACAATCACCTGGAATGACCATAGAACTCTATATTTCTAAAAGAACTATGAAATCAGTATTTTTTAATAAAACTCTATAAGTAATACTAATTTTCACAAATTTAGAATAACTATTGAGCTAGAAAGTGGTTCTCAATCCTAGATAGATAGAAGAATCATCTAAGGATACCAAGACTCTCCACCAGACCAATTAAATCAGAATCTCTAGGGTTAGAGCTCAGGTATTAGAATTTTATAATGTGAATATTCTCACTGTCCTGATTTTGTGATAATCAGGGTAAGCTACACATTCACTATCTTAAAAACCATGCATGTGTCGCCAGACCTAGTTTTTTTCCTTAGGTCTGGTTTTTGGAATGCTAGTGATAAACTAAGCCTGATTTATTATATGACCATCCTGTATGGGAAAAGACTAACTTTGGGTATCTTTGGTCAACCTTAAGAGATATAGCAGGAGGCAGATGTGGCTTGGGTGTCACTCTCCTGTTATGTCACCATCTTGCTGTGTGGCTCGCAGGGCCTGGCGGCTCACATATGCACAAGGCCTGGTGGCCCACATGCCTTCTATAGTTTTCTTTTCTTTTTTACTTTTACCGGGAGGTCCTGGGGATCAAACCTAGGTCCCTCCATACACAAGGGAGAGCCAAGACTAGGTGCACTGAAAAACCAGGAACTAAGGTGGCGCAGGCAGTAGGATGCCTCTCTCCCACATTGGAGATTCTAGGATCAAATCCCAGTGAGGACAGGAAGAGAAGGATGAGAAGAGAGGGTAAGAAACGGACACAGAGACTTGCCCAGTGAATGGACACAGAAACAGCAAAACGGGAGGGGGGCAGTAAAAATGGATAAACATAAATAAATAAATAAATAAATCCTTAAAAAAATGTAGGAGGGGAGGAAGATACAGACTGTAGTTGGTAGTAATACATTGATGATGCTCTTTCATTATTTGTTAACAAATTTTTCACAATAATGCAGGGTGTTTGTAGGGGAGTAATGTGTGGGAGCCCTGCATGATGTTATGCATGTTTGTTCTGTAAGATTACGATGTTTAGTGAACACTTACAGTTTATGTATGTTCATGTATGAATGATATACTTCAATAAATTGTTTTTTTTAAAAAGCATTTTTTAAAAGCTCCCTCGGGATGCTACCAATTTGCAGCCAATATGAGATTCATGGAAATGATGTTTTCCAATAAATGGCCTTTGTCTATACCAGTGAACTAAATTAAAAGTCAGTTCAAATATTTGCAGGGATTAGGGCCTAGTTTCTTATTGCAGTAGTGCAAGGCATGTGTTTTCTTCTTTTTTTAAGATGAGTTTTTCATTAATTTATTACCTTGTCACAGGTATATTGAGCACCTACAGCATGAACCACATTCCTCTGAAAACAATGAAATTTTCTTCTCTTCTCCTTCATTTTATTTCTTCCCTACCTTGTCTACTACATAAAATTTTCTTCCCAGGTATTTGTTCACATACAGATAAAAAAAAAAGGCAATCCTTTTAATGATACGAGGAGGAGAGAGAGAGATTAAATGGGTAGGATCCATAATTAACTTTAATAACACAGTTGAAAGATTGAGGAATGAACAAACATAAGGGGGGAATGTAACTATAGACTAAAGTAGACATATTATTATTATGGCAATGGAAGAACTTGTATCATTGATATAAAGGCAGTGGCCACCAGATGTTCTGAGGGGAGGGAGAGGGAAGAATAGGTACGACACGGGGGAATTTTGGGGTCATTGGAATTGTCCTGCATGACATTGCAATGACGGTTCCAGGCCATTATACATTTTGTCAAAACCTGTAAAATTATACAGTGCAAAGTGTAAACTATAATGTAAACTATAGACGATGGTTAGCAGCAATGCTTCAATGTGTTCATAAATTTTAACAAATGTGCCACACTAATGAAAGATGCTGTTAATGGGGTAAAGTAGGAGAGGGGTGGGTTATATGGGAAACCCCTGTATTTTTTATGTAAAATTTATGTAATCTAAAGCTTCTTTAAAAACAAAATTTTTTTTAAAGTATAAGAACCATGTAAAACTTTGTCAGCCTTATCATATGTCAAAAATTCTTCAATTAAGAGAAGTCATCCAATTAAGTAAACAAACCACTTTAGGGCAGCACAAACAAAAATAAAATAATTTTTGTGGATGATTAGTAATCATTAGAAAAATGGATACACTGTAAAACATATAGTTTTTGCTTTTTCATGCTTTCTTCCTGATTTTAATGATTATGTTAGAACACAGGTTCTCTGGTCCTATAAGAATAATTTAAAAGAATAGAAGGAAAAGGAATATCTGCTACATTGTAAGCTAATTAAGGAAAAAGAAGATGATTCTTTTTCTTCATTTACATCAATTTTCTTCATAAGCCAAGAATATTTACCTTTCTTAAAGTATAGGTAAGTTTCACTGTTTCTGTCTTTGCATAGAAATTTATATTTAAACCATTTACACAAAGGTTTACACAAAAGATATTCCTACTCAACTTTAACTTCCTAATAAATAAGCAAATGATTTATTATCAGCCACATTTGTAGAAAAGAATGTATATTGACTACCCCCACTCTTCTCTTCTCCCTTAGGAACAGGAAATAAATTTTATTCAAGGTATCAAAGTGTACAGCTAAAAGACTGAATCTCATGCTTCCCTCCCTACTAGGTAAGGCCGAGGAGAGTTATGGGGAAGTTGTATGGTACCTCCAGAAAGGCTCCTTAAGGCGATAACATTTGAGATATACTTTTCTTTTTTTTAATCGTCAGGCCCACCCCACCCTCCCTCGGAACACAGGATAGTTGGAGCTTTCTCAGCCATCGTGGGAAGCAATGGTAAGGATGAAGCCATCTGAAACAAAAATGAGGCAGAGCCTGATCCTTGATGCTGATGTGGAGCCGCAATACCAGTCCCAGACGTCCTATACCCTGACTTCATTACTAGAGACAAAACGGCATATTTTCATCTTGTTTAAGCCATTGTTATTTCCAGTATATTATTCAGCAATTCATAAGTTATGCAAAATATTTTTAAAAGAGAAATGAAATTATGCTAAATGCAAGGTTTATTCCTGAGGTTTAGGAAAGACTGTTGCCTACCCTCAATTTAGAATCTAAAATGGGGGCCGGCTGGATAGCCCAATGGATAGGGTGCCGGCATTCCACATGGGAGGCCCCGGGTTTGGTTCCCGGGGACCTCTCCTAGCGGGCAGACTGCCTTGAGAAGGGCAAGCCGCCATGGGCGGGCAGAGCCACCGTGGGCAGGGCAAAAAGCTGCCACGGGCAGGGCAAAAGCCGCCACGGGCAGGGCAGGTAGCCCACGAATGGAGCGCAGCCAGCCACCCGCGAACTGAAAGCCGGCCATGAATGGAAGCAGAAGCCGCCCACAAGCGGGGAAAGCCGCACCTGCGCAGTGACCAGTCTCGGCGCGTCACCACAGCAGGGGAGAAGGGGAGATATGTAATAAAATAAATAAATCTTAAAAAAAAAAACAGAATCTAAAATGTAGGCAATAAGGGAAGAAAAAAATGTAGCAAAGTTGATGGGTTTCACATAGGCATATTCAATATAAGAAGGAATTTTAGCTGAGGCGCACAGGGCAATGTATACTTCTGCATGTTTCTATGAAAAACTCTTTTTAAAAATTTTATTATGAAAAGCTTCACACATAGGAAATTTTTAAAAATACACACACCCATTATCTAGATTGAACAAGGAATAGTATGTTGAAGTACACACTTTGTATATTTTTCTTCTGTGGAATTTAAGGCCAATTAGAAACTGAAATTTTACCCTGAATACTTCTACATATATCTGTAAGAATAAAAACATTTTATACATAACCACAGTAACATCCTCACAGCTAACAATTTTAACAATAATGCCATAGCATTGTCTAATACTCTGTCCATCTGTAAAATTTCCCAGGGGTCCCCCAAATTTCTTTTTATAGAATCACTTTTAATATTGATGGGGCATGAGCTGATTCACATGGATTGAAAAAGTTGGGGTATGAAAGAACACATGGAGAAGCATCTTAACAAAGAGTTGAAGGTAACAGAGAAAAGAGAGTGGGGAATAGAAAGGAAAGTTATATAAAGGAGTATGTTTATACTGAATCTGGAAAGTGAGCAAAGCAGTAGTAAGTCTTAGGAAAAGTAGTTGGTAACTAAAGCAACCTGTTAGATACAAATGAATGAAATAGGAAAGCTTAAGACAAACAACTGCATAAATGCAATGGTAAATGTCCCTAAAACTACAATATTACACTCTTGCATTGGGTTGAGAGTGGGAAGCAGTAGGGAACATGGGTAAGAAAGCTTATCTAGAAGAAGTCACTGCTACCTAGATTCAATTCATCATATCCAAGTTGTAATGGAGAATCTGTGCACATCTTTTGATTTTTCAAGTGAAAGCAAAAACCTGGATTTATTTTAAATGCAAAGTTCTCAAGATTATTAAAGGTTGGCAATCAACACTTGTTTTTAAAAAAACCTCTGCTGACAAATATTGTACATAGCATGCAAAGTGTGTAATGGATAAGGCCCTTTGTAGTCAGCTTGTTATATTTTTTCCAACAAAAATGAGCAAGGGAAGATTTCTGAGTGTCAATTTGCAGGACACATCTTCCTTCAAGGAGTCAGTATGTCATGTTAATTTTCACAATAATGCTAAGTTTCCTCCCTGCTTCCTGTAAGTAAGAAGATAGTCACTGTTCTATAATGAATGCTACCTAAGTATACAAGATGAGACTGTAACCATTCCAGTACTGATTCAATAATTTCTTGGACAAAGAGTTTCTTGTAGGGGCTGGCTTGATAGCCCAGTGGATAGGGCGCCAGCATACCACATGGGAGGCCCCAGGTTCGATTCCCGGGGACCTCTCCTAGCGGGCAGACCGCCTTGAGAATGGCAAGCCGCCATGGGCGGGCCGGAGCCGCCGTGGGCAGGGCAAGAAGCTGCCACGGACAGGGCAAGAGCCGCCACGGGCAGGGCAGGTCGCCCGCGGATGGAGCGCAGCCAGCCACCCGCGAACTGAA
>PVKH010021250.1:0-14400 GCA_004027955.1 Chaetophractus vellerosus | reverse complement strand
AAAGAATGAAGGAGGGGAAGGGGATGTGGCTCAAGCATTTGGGCACCCTACCACCACATGGGAGATCCCCATTAGGTTAGGTTCCTGGTGCCTCCTAAAGAAAAAAAAAAGAGGCATGCACAACCAATGGACAGAGAGAGCAGACAGCAAACACAAACAACGAGGAGGGGTAGAGAAATAAATAAAATAAATCGGAAAAAAAAGAATAAGGGAGAAGGGAGCAGATATAGCTCAGAGGTTGAGACCCTGGCTTCCCATGTACAAGGTTCTGGGGTCAATCCCTAAAAAAAGAAAAAAAAAAATGAAACGCTCTGGGGACAGGCGTTTAACTCTTGCCAAGTCTCACCGCGCCATTGGGGCTCCCAGGCCTCAGGTTTCCCCTGAAGCTTGAGCCTCCTTGCCCGCAGCCACCAGCACTGTGTGGGCCGCTGTCAGATTTGCACCGTCGGCGGCCGGGGCACTGGAGCTCTGGCTGGGGCTTGCAGCAGGAGAACTGGATGACCACGCCTGCCAGGCCTTTACCATTCGTCCTTCCGAACCCGGGGAGAAAGAACCAGTGGCTCTCCAACCCTTACCCTTCCGCCACCGTTTCGGACAACCCGCAGGGACTTGTTTTGGGGTTCCCACTGACTTTCAGGAAGGACACGTGTCCCTCTGCCCCGAGCTTGGGCGGCCACCTGTCTTCGCCACAGTGACCTTTCCCAAATGACCCTGCAGAGCCTCGAGCCCTCCGGGAATGGCCGGAAAGGGTAGCAGAGCCAGTGGGGGACTGCGAAGTCGGCGGAAGAGCTGTCCCCGTGAGGCGGTGGGTCTAGGGAGGGCCATGCAGGAGCTCAGTCAAACAGGATGGTACTGGGGAAGTATGACTGTTAATGAAGCCAAAGTGAAATTAAAAGAGGAACCAGAGGAACTTCTTGATTGGAAACAGTTCTCATTCAGACTACCTACCAACAATATCTGTTAAAACATCAGCTAGACCAACTAATCTGCAAATTAAATACCAAGATGAGAAATTCAGATCAGACTCCATCATAGGCGTCAAGTCCAAGCTTAAAGAATTTGACAGTGTGGCTCATCTGAAATGTTCTGATGTGCAAGGATAAGCGGACAGGCCCGGAAGTCCCCCGGGATGGCACTGTTGACTTTATCTGACCAAACCGCTCTACAAAGCAGCACCGACTCTGTCCCATCTCTGTAGATTCACCATTAACAAATGTACCAGTACCACCTGGGGATTGCCTTTACCAATTAAAGGATGAAAATAACTGGATTCTTATCTTAATTTTGCCATCATCTGCATGACCTTGGATAATTAAACCTAAGCCTAAATTTCCTCATTTATAAAAGTGATAATTATCAGCTCTACCTACATTTCTCAGTGTTATTATGAAGGTCAAATGAGAATATATGTAAAAGGGATGGAATTTCAAAACGAATGTGCTACCTAAGGGATTAAGTAACTACCTCATAATCACCTAAGCCAGTAAAATCACTTCTATGTCATTTATTAAAGGGAAAAAACTAATAAGCACATGACTTGGAATCACATTCCCCTGTGATTATTAAAGAACTTAACCTGTGGTGAGTTAACTGATAGATTATACACATTGAGTGCTCAATTAATAGTCAAGCAATAAAAACTGCTTTGCTATGTGAAATATATTTTTACTTTGGAAGATGTGGAATTTCAGAAAATTGAAGCAAAAAATAAAAATTGCTCAGAATTAACAGTGTTAATGTCTTAATGTGTATTTATCCCTAGTCTATGCTCTATACAAATATAATACACAATTTTTAAAATTAGAGAAGTTGTAGGCTTATAGAAAAATCATGCAGAAAATACAGAATTCCCATATATCCCCTCTATTAATAACATCATGCATTAATGTTGAACATTTGTTACAATCCAGATTATTATTATAATTGTACTATTAACTATAGTACATGATTTACATTAGGGTTCATTGTTTGTGTTGTATAGTCCTATGGTTTTTTTTATTGTTATTACTATTTTTTGAGGTACCAGGGGCTGAGAATTGAGACCTCATATGTGAGAAGCCAGCACTCAACCACTGAGCTACATTGGCTTCCTGAGTTGGTTTTATCATTTGTTTTGCTTGTTGTTTATTGTTTTTTCAGGAGGCACCAGGAACGGAACCCAGGACCTCCCATATGGGAGGCGGGCTTTTATCTGCTTGAGGCACATGCATTCCCTATTTTTTTTTCTTCTAATTTTATTCTAGTAACATAGATACAACCTAAAAATTCCCCTTTTAACCACAAGTCCCATATATATATATACACATTTTGTTAAGGTGCTTTCTTATATCAGGCACATTTTCCTATGTAAATAAATACTATTCTAAGCTGTTTCAGTGGTTGCATAATGAATATATTTCTCAGGGATGAGATCATAATATCTGGAATGATAAGGTATACACCACTTACTGTTAACTGGTAGTCAATTTGACAGTATTTATGTCATATTTCATGATATTGCAGTTCTCTAGAGAAAATCTGAATTTATGCAAAGAGACATATACAAAGATAAGAACCTGGTAATTAGAGTCTCTGGAAAGGGGAACAGGATGACAAGAGAATGAGGGATGAGGGAAGAAGACAAAGTTTCACGGTATCCCCTTTTGTATTAGTTCCACTAATATCTTCCTAAATCATATAAGCTATACTTACCAGAATTTTATCAGCTTTGGCTTCACTAATCCCCTTAATATTTATTAGCTCCTTCTTTGGTGCATAGGCAACAGCCTCAACAGTATGAAATCCAGCCTCTTCCAATTTCTTCACATCATTGGCATTTATGCCACACTGCTGCAAGGGAAGAAAATCATAACTGAAGCTTCAGTTCTCTTATGGGAAAAAAAATGGGAAAAATACTTGCCCCACATAATTCACAGTTGTTTTGAAGAATTGTAATACTATTTGCAAAAGATTTGAAAAGTGTGCCCTACATATGAGGTAATCAACAACAAATTATCAACCATTTCATTATCAATTATTTAACTAGTACAAAGTCATGTACATTAAAATGGACTCTTATCATGCAGTGGAATTAAACCAGTAACTTGCAAGCACTGGGAACAGACCACTAACTCCCAACCATTTATGACTGTGACTCTAAACATGCTTTGAGACCCTGGTCCCTAAAAGGGCACTTTAAACCAGTGCTTCCCAACTTTACCACATCAAGCGCACATAGAATATTATATTTTTACCCTAGGATGAGGTAAACAGATAAGGCTGCTCCAGAGTGGAGGGGATTGCTATCTTGGCATATAAATAACCCTTTTGTAGCATAATGACTGGATGTTCTGCTCCAAAAAACTGACATTAAGATTGGAGACGACTAGTTTTGTCTCTCCCTATACACAAGGTCAACTTTGGTTTTATTAGCTACCAAAACCATGACTTCTGGGGATAACATGAGTTAGTGAGGGGATGTGTACATATCTGGGAGCCGGGGAGGGCTTGGGAGAGGGGAGAGAACAGTATCTGCCTACAGAACAAATCATGTTTGCTATTCCAGCAGGGAATGTTTAAGCAATAAGGAATACATATGCATGGGTAAGGATGCTCATGGTACCAAAAGTTATGACTCTGAACCAAAAATGCAGGCCCCTACCTCTCTGATGTTTTACCACAAACCCATTTACATAACTTCTGGGGTCTTGAAGCTCAGTTGGAGATGAGAGGAAAAGGCGTAAGGAGACAAGAAGAATCAAAACTTTCCTTTCTCTCCAACTTCTTTAGCCCAAGTCAGTGGCATTTGCATGAACCACTGTACAATGGACAGGAATCATGTGGGACCCTAGCTCTGGTGCTTAATGCTCTTGGGCACAGTCCTGGATTGGAGCTTGGCTCTTTTCCCTTTATATCCCTAA
Organism: Chaetophractus vellerosus; assembly: GCA_004027955.1. NCBI lineage: Eukaryota > Metazoa > Chordata > Mammalia > Cingulata > Chlamyphoridae > Chaetophractus > Chaetophractus vellerosus. The sequence goes on along the minus strand of PVKH010021250.1, from coordinate 10,501 downwards.
GTCCTTCTCTCTGCCTATGATAGCTGTCTTGCTAGTAACTTCAGCATAGAAAGAAGAACTGAGAACAAAAAAATAAATGTAGAAAAGTTGCTCCTTTCTCCCTGCATAGCTAGACCAAGCCACTGCAATTCCCTGGACAGCACTTTTATATACAATGCAAACAGCACAGAGACTTTGCCAGGGGCTTCTAGGGCTTCTTAGTTTCTGACAGTCCATCTCTGAGAAAGAAAAATGCTAATGTAGGAAGAGAACTGTAGACTAAAGAGCCCTGGTCAGACATGTTTAGTTTCTATATTAAGCCTTTCCACAGAATCCTTTTTTTTTTTTAAAAAAAAAGATTTATTTATTTTTCAATTTATTACATCCCACCCCTTCTGCTTGCTCTTGCTGTGTGTGCACTCTTGTGTTCCTCTCTGTCTGCTTTGTCTTCCCCCGTTGCGGCGACACGCCGAGACCAGTCATCGCGCAGGCAGCTTTGCCCCGCTTGTGGGCAACTTCTGCTTCCATTCACGGCCGGCTCTGCTTCAGTTCGCGGGTGGTTGGCTGCGCTCCGTTCGTGGGCGACCTGCCCTGCCCACGGCGGCTGTGCCTGCCCACGGCGGCTTGCCCTTCTCAAGGGTGTCTGCCTGCTAGGGAACCGAACCCGGGGCCTCCCATGTGGTATACTGGCGCCCTATCCACTGGGCTATACAGCTGGCCCCTCCACAGAATTCTTGAAACCCTCATGCAAACTCTCATTTAAGTCTTGATCTTGGGTGGGAGACCAATGGTTTATGTAAAGGCAGTGATTTCTCTAATCAGGCAAAAGAATCTTGTTCAGCATTATAATTCCAAAATCAACATCTAAACACATACCTCTAACCGTGAAATAGGTTGTGGGCCAAAGCTTTCTTCTTCCACTGAAGTATCTGCATTTGCTTCAAGCTGCATCTGCATAGCCATTACTGAAAAATACAGATGCCCATCAAGAACACTAGAGAAACTGTGGCGTAAGTATGGAGCAGCGCATTTAGTTTTGCAAAAAATCTCTGAAGAATTACTTGACTTTTAGTCTAATCACTAACCTACCCATGGCAGGAAAAAGAACATACCTCCTACCAGCATTCCTCTCTATTTAGATAGTTCGCTGTATCAGACTTTAGGAAGAGCCAGGACCATTTGGTTTCTTAAAGATGCACAGCTTAACTAGATTAACTATTCCGCTCTGTATCCCTACCTTCTATTCCTTGAGGGTAGGAGCAAAGTCTTATTCATTTTTATACAATTCATGATATACTATGTTAGGTATTTGGTAAATGTTTGGAAGATGAATGCAGACATTCCAGGACTCTACTTTGAATTAAAAAAACAAAAAAACAAAAAAAAGCTGATGAAAGGGCAAAAGGTTAAACAACTTTTGTTCCACTGTTCCCTTCTAACAAGAGGGTTTCTGGGAGCAGATGGGGTGGAGGGAGGGAGGAAGGAGTGAAATGAAGGTATAGAATGGCTGCCCATAAGCCTCCACACTTGTTGCTGCCAATAGGAATGTATGAAATTCAAGGATCACCATTTTAGGCAGTTCCAGAGCTTCAGACACCTCAGTGAATGAGCAAATGAATAAATAACATGCAAGCAACCTGCTCAGTCTAAAGCCTTCCATTTAACTCAGGGGTTCTTAATCTTTTGTTCCACGGACCCCTTTGCCAGTCAGGTGAAACCCACGGACCCCTTACTAAATCCACACTATACTGTGTTTTATTTAATAAAGATATCATACCCTCACCAACACGTCCCCACAAGAATAACGTTTTTTTGAATTTCAATTCAAGCTCACGGATCCCTTGTTAAGAACCCAATTCAGTGTAAGGTCTATACCTAGTCAGGTTATTATGACAGAATTAAGATTACTCATCTTGGAAAGAAGAATTGAGAACAAAAAAAAATTTTTTTAAATTATCTTCAAAGTGTAAAAGTGAACAAGTCCTGATGTCCACCAGAATAAATGATCTTAAATCATTTATTCTGTATCTGCATTTGCTTCAAGCTGCATCTGCATAGCCATTACTGAAAAATACAGATGCCCATCAAGAACACTAGAGAAACTGTGGCGTAAGTATGGAGCATACAGATTATTTTGATCAAAATAATCTGGACAAATATTAGGGCAAATTTAACCTAAAAGACAAGCGATACAAAGTCTCCATTCTTGGCAACTTAACAGAAAACAAGATGACCATATTTTGTCTTGATTGGTTACGCACAGATCAGTTAGATGGCAGATTTAGCATACTGTGAGTATAGGATGATTCAATTTATCCAAATCACCTGGATGCAACTTAAATTTAAACACCTTTCTTTGTAATTTATGAAAAAAAGATGGCATTGCAGAGCAATGATAAAAGGATGGTCTTTTCAGTAAACAGTGATGTATTGACTGGATAGAATAAAATGAACTTGACCACAGTATCTCATACCACAAAAAAAATTAATTTCCAAGTTAGATGGTAGATCTATGTAGAAGTAAAACAATACTTTTAATGTAGAAGAATATCTTCATGACCTTGGAGGATAGGAAAGATTTCTTAAACTGTATACAAAGCGTAACAACCATAAAATAAAGGAAAAGATAAAAATTGAATACATTATATTCAGAACTTCTATTCATCAAAAGACACTATTATTGGAGAGGATGTGGAGAGAGAGAAACACTCACTCACTGTTGGTGGGAATGTAAAATGGTACAGCCACTGTGGAGGACTGTCTGGCATTTCCTAAGGAAGTTGCATATAGACTTGCCATGTGACCTGGCAATACCATTACTAGGTATATACCCAGAAGAACTGAGAGCACAAACACGAATAGACAGCTGCACACCCAAATTCATAGCAGCATTATTCACAATTGCCAAAAGTTGGAAACAGGCACGGCGAGCTGACGCAACAAAGAGACAGAAAGAGGAATGATAATGACAGGTCAACAAACCAGGGAACTGAGGTGGCTCAAGTGATTGAGTGCCTCTCTCCCACATGGCAGGTCTCAGGTTCAGTTCTCCATGCCTCCTAAAGAGAAGATGAGGAGATACAGAGAGTACATAGCTAATGGACACAGAGAGCAGACAGTGACCTCAAACAACAAGGGGGGGGGTGGAGAATAAAGAAATAAAAATAAATCTTAAAAAAAAAAAAGTTGTTGGGGGCCGGCTGTGGCCCAGTGGATGGGGCACCGGTTCGCTACATGGGACGCCCTGGGTTCGGTTCCCGGGGGCCTCTCCGAGAGAAGAGGCTGCCTCGAGAGGGGCAGGCCGCCCTGGGTGGGGTGGAGCTGCCACAGGTAGGGCAAGTCGCCTGCGAACAGAACGGAGCAGAGCCGCCTGCGTGGTGGGCTGACTCGGCACGTCGCCACAAGCGGGGGGAGACAGCGGACATGGAGGAACGCAAAAGGATGAGCACGGCAGGAGCAGGCAGAAAGGGGGGGATATGTAACAACAACAACAAAAAAAGTTGGAAACAACCCAGGCGTCCATCAACTAATGAATGGATAAACAAATTGTGGTGTATACACACAGTGGAATATTATGCAGCGGTAAGAAGAAATTAAGTCATGAAGCATATAACAACATGGATGAACCTGGAGGACGTGATGTTGAGCAAAGCAAGCCATATACAAAAGGATAGAGGGCCGGCTCGATAGCCCAGTGGATAGGGCGCCGGCATACCACATGGGAGGCCCCAGGTTCGATTCCCGGGGACCTCTCCTAGCGGGCAGACCGCCTTGAGAATGGCAAGCCGCCATGGGCGGGCCAGAGCCGCCGTGGGCAGGGCAAAAAGCTGCCACGGACAGGGCAAAAGCCGCCACGGGCAGGGCAGGTCGCCTGCGAATGGAGCGCAGCCAGCCACCCGCGAACTGAAAGCCGGCCATGAACCGACGCAGAAGCCACCCACAAGCGGGGAAAGCTGCGCCTGCGCAGTGACCACTCTCGGCGCGTCGCCGCAGCCGGGGGGAAGGGGAGATATGTAATAAAAATAAAATAAATCTTTAAAAAAAAAGGATAGATATTGTATGATTGCGCTATTATGAAATATATTATGTAAAAGAATGGAATTAATAATTAGAATATAGGTCACCAGAAAATAGAATGAGAGTAGAGAATGGAAAGCTAATGGTTAATCTGTGCAGAACTGGTTAAAAAGTTGTTTGTAAATCTTTGGAAATGAATGGAAATGGTGAAAGCACATCATGGTGTTTGTCGCTAGCAGAGCTATTAAATGGGTATGATAGTGGTTGAAAAGGAAAGTCTAAGGTCATGTATATTACTAGAAGGAAAGCTAAAAAAAATGTAACATGGAACTGAATAATATAGCGAAAACTCATGTAAAATACAAATATGGGTGATAGTGCATTTTTAAGACTGTTTTTACAAAATATGAATACAAATAAACTAGAGAGAAGGAAACAGAATAGCAGCTATGTATGTCAGGGGAAGCATAGAGAGAGTGAGAGGTGATGAGTTTTGTTTGGTTGGTTTTTGTTTTTTTAGTATTATCGTTATTACTGGAATATGAAAATGCTCTAAAAATGAATGAAGTGTTGCACGTACAATTATATGATTATACTGAATGCCACTGACTGTACACTTTGGATGGATTTATGCTTTATTAATATGTGTGAATAAAATTGATTTTTAAAAAAAGACAACATTAAGAGAGTAAGTTAAACTATAGTTTGGGAGAAAATTTTGCCACATATATAAAATAACTAAGGGCTGATAACCAGAAAATAAAGACCAAATCAGTTAAGAAAAAGACAACCCCTCAAAAAATGAGTAAGAGATTTCAACAAGCACATCACAATAGAAGATACCCAAATGGCCAATAAACATATCAACAAATGCTCAATCTCATTAGTAATCAGAAAGATTTAAATTAAAACCACAAAGAGATAATACTATATACCCACTAGAATAGCTAAAATTAAAACGTTGGCAAGCATAACAACTAACACTCATACACGGCTGTGTGAGCGTAAATCAGTACAACCATTTTGGAAAACTGGCATTAAATGTAAAAGCTAAAAACAGACAAATCCTATGACCCAGGAATTTCACTATTCTGTGTGTTAACCACCTGCAAAGCATGCACGTGTGCACTAAAATATATGTAGGAATGTTCACAGGGGACTTTCTTATAAAAGCCAAAAATTGGAACCAAGACATGAGTAGAATGGTTAAGGAACACTCTACGGTAATAAGAATGAACTATTGCATATGCAAGGCCATTTTTGAATCTACAGACATAATGTTGCATGAAGTCCGTCACAAAATACTAAACTTAAGAGTATTATTTCATTTATAAAATGTCCAAAAACAGGTAAAATTAGTCAACGGTGTTAGAAGTCAGTGTAGTTCAGTGGTTACCTTTGAGGAAAAGAGGGGCAAATACTAGACAAGGGCGTGCAAGGGAGGCTTCTGGGAAGCTGACAGCATTCTATTTCTTGATCTGAGTGGTGACTACACAGATATGTTTATTTTGTAATAATTCATGGAACTGTATACACGTGTGCATCTTTCCCCATGTATATTACACTATACTTTATAAGTTTAGAGGGAAAAAAACTCACTTCCCATCATTCCTTCCGCACCACGTTAACGGTTTTCCACATTCGATTTTGAAAATATTTTTGGCAAATGGAGGTTGGTACTTTGTAAGCAAAACATAGCGTAATGAAACGAGGAATGACCAGGAACCCGGAAATCCCGGCGCTGGCATTAAAAATCTGTGACCTTAACTACGTCACTACACCTCTCTGGACGTCGACTTCCTCGCCCATACAATGAGTGTTGGATCTGAAGGTCTTTAAGGTTCCTCCCAGCTCAGTAGATTGGGATCCGTTCCCGTTTTCTCCACAACCAGCGCTGAGAGGCGGTTGAGCCTGGACTCGCGCCTGCTCCGCCATCTCCGGTTTGTCACTAAGCACTGAGCAGCCGGGTAAACCGGCTGCGGGAGCACGGGTCCAGGTCCCAATCCGGCTAATGGGGGACAAGCCGTGGAAAGGGGCCGGGTCTGCGCCTTACGCACTCACCTAGGCCTGCAGCGCTGCTAGCTCGGCGGGCCGGCGCTCAGACTGTCCGCTGGCCCTGCGCAAGCCCAACCGCCGACGGACTTCGGACCCCTAGTTAGCGCCACACTTCTCTATTGCCCTGCCCAGGCCTTCTGCGCACAACCCAAGTGAGGCTCAGCTCCCAGCTACCGGCCTCGGCGTGCCTCAGCTCTCCTCAGGCCCGGGTCAAGGCTGCAGCGCGCGCTCAGCTCCACGGCTTTCGGAAATCCCGCCAAACCCTCTCGGGCAGGGCCACGCCCGCGTCAGCGTAACGTCTCCCCGCCCTTCTCGAATCTGGCCGCCAGCCTCTTTGGCCACTGTTTGCGAGCCTGAGGGATGGGCCCAGAGAACTGGCCTGATATTATGGGTTGCCCTCTTCGTATCTCCGTAAGGATAATTTAAAGTTTGCAAACTGCCGCCCTCTTCTCTCTACCAGATCGAGCAACTACAACTCCCAAGAGGCAGTAGGATCGCCCGGGACTACATCCCCCAACAGGCACCGCGAGCGGCGCCATAATTGCGGTCCACAGTCACCCTGGTAGAAAATCTGGTTCCTGGGAACCTTGAGAGTTTGTCTTTGCGTTGTCTGAACTTGGGCTATGGGCATTTAGGGTAGCTCTGAGTCATTCAAATTCTCGGTTGCAGTTGCTTTCCAGGTTCCTGGAAGTAGTGGAACTGGAGCAGCCCTAGGACATGGATGAAACAAAGATGAGCTAGGATCTAGCGCTCCCGGAGGGAACAAAGAAATAGTAGAAATACTACCGGCTATCTCAGATACTGCTAGTTGAGTTCCAGACTACCGAAATAAAGCAAATATCACAACAAAGTGAATATTGCAATACAGTGAATCACGGGAATTTTTTGGTTCCCCGGTGCATATAAAATTTGTTTATAATGTAGTCTATTAAATGTGCAATATAATTATGTCTAAAAAGTGTACGTGCCTTAATTTAAAAATACTTTTAATAAAAATAAAAACACAAAAGGAAAAATACTTTATTGCTGAAAAGTACTAACCATTATCTGAGCTTTCAGTGAGTCATAATCTTTTTGCTGGTGGAGGGTATTGCTGAGGCATTAATGGCTATTGATTGATCAGGGTGGTAGTTGATGAAGGTTGGGGTGGCTGTGGCAATTTCTTAAAATAAGACAACAATGAAGATTGCCACATCAGTTGACTCTTCTAACAATGAAAAAATTTGAAATATTGAATTATTGAAAGGTGAACAGAGACAAAAAGTGAGCACATGCTGTTGAAAAATGGCGCTGATAGACTTGCTCGATGCAGGATTGCTACAAACTTTCAATTTGTAAAAAACAAAAGCAGAAAACAACAACCAGTATCTGCAAGTTCACTAAAGCAAAGTGCAATAAAGCAGGTTTTGCCTGTAGTCAATCTGTGGTGCTTTACTTGAGTTTTGCAGGACCCTAAAAGGAAGGAGGCATTGATTTTAATAAGGTAAATCTTATCATGGTTTACCAGAAGGTTTAACCTGCCACCCCGGTCTTAAAAAAGTAAAGTTTCCCAGGCAAAGTAGAAAAGTAGAAGACATCACAAGCATATGGAGCAGAATGGGCATGGAAATGAACGTGTTCAAGGAATAGTTTCTTGAGATGAGGGAGGGAAGGTGCCATTGGAATTATGCATATATAAGCCAGGGATTTCTGGCAACCACCAAAAGCTAGGAGAGAGGCACAGAACAGGTTCTCACTAGCAACCTGTAGAAGTAACCAACCCTGCCAACACTTCGGTGTTGGACTCCAAAAATGTGGGAGAATAAATTTCAGTTGTTTTAAGTATCCCAAATTGTGGTGTTTGGCTCTAGGAAACAGTACAGTGATCCATTAGGATATTTATAAATGCTAAATTGAAAACTTTGGGATATATCTTAAACTACAATCTAAGTGACCTATTTGGGTCTCAGAGAGGCAAACTCTAATAAAACCGAAGTTTAATCAGCAGAAAACTATTACTTTGTAGGAAGAACAATAATCTCAATACCACAGTCTGGAGCATAGAAAGGGAAAACCAGTGTCGTGTCCAAATGATCGGTTCCGGGAGTGCAAGGATAATACAATAGCAGGAAATCTATTATAATTGACCATATTGATAGGTCAAAAAGAAAAGCCATGTGATCTATTTCCTCATTCTGGAAAAGTCTTCATAAAATTCAACATAAATTCCTGATTAAGAAAACAACAACAAAAATAAGTTAAAAAGGAAATAGATGTTTCCTTAACATACTAGCAAAAAAACAGATATCCCAAACAAGCGGCCATCATCCACTTAGTGGTGAAACATTAGAAAGACTTTCATTAATATCAGGAAAAGGCAAAAAGTCTATTGCCACGATTATGTACTATTGTTGTGGAAGTGTCACTGAGTGCAATAAGATAACAGATACTAATGTTGGGAAGGATTTGCAGTGATGATTTTATACCTGGATAATTCAAGGACAGTTATTGCCCTTCTTTATGGCTAAGACAACCTTGTGTGTGGAAGGTTGCTAATTAGTAATATTTTGGATGGTTTTTGCCTCCCTCTGTATACTTTTCTGTATTGTTTGATTTTTTGGCTTGAATTTGTTTTGACTTTCTGACAATAATTTAAAAATAGCAATGAAAAAGGAAGGGGATATTAATGTTTAATTTGTAGAGTTTCCATTTGGGGTGAGAGAAATTTTTGGTAATGGATGGTATTGGTGATAGCACAATATTATGAATGTAGTTAACATCACCGAATTGTATATTTGGAGGTCATTAAAATTTTTGGTTGCACATATGTTACCACAATAAAAATTAAAAAAAATAAAACAGCAACAAAAAAGATAAAATGTCTAGGAATAAACTTAAGAAAAGTGTACAAACTATATAAAGGAAACTTTAAGATGTTAAAGAAGGACACATAATGGACAACCATACAATCTGCTTGTATTGTGAGACTCAACATCCTAAAGATACCAGTTTTCCCTTAGCTGATCTTTAAATTTAATATAACATGAGTTCAGTAAAAACTCCAATAAGATTTTTGGGACTGGACAAGCTAGTTCTCAATTTCATATAGAAAATAAAAAGCAAAAAGACCCTCCCACCTTCTCCTTCCTTCCTTCTTCCCTTCCTTCCTTCTTCCCTTCCTTCATCTCTCTGTCTCTTTCTTTTTTAATGATCAGGGAAAGCCATTTCATGTCAATATCCTTTATACCAAGAGGTAGGTAGGATTTTTTAAAAAATTTTATTTTGTACATTTAATAATTGAAAATATAAACAATTAAAAACTAGAAAGTAAACACAGATGAATAAGTACATACATTTCTCAATGAAATGTACTGGATACATATAAAAATTTTTAAATCAAACAATATGTTACACAATATATTTGGTTCATAGTAACGCAATCATACAGAATTTGTCCTTTGGTAGGTAGGCTTTTACCAGTAAAATTGAAGCTGGGCCTTTATGGAGGTGTACCTGAGTATGTAGGTGTAGCTGAGCTGATTCTAAGAACTTCTGCTTTGCTCTAACTTTGAGTCTCTGGCTCCGTAGGGGACCCACCCCTTTAGCTGAGATATAGGGACTGTCCCACCCAAGCCTATAGCTGTTAGACAATGTGTGTGGGGGGGAGTTATAATAGATGCCATGGAGGCAGCTATAATGTCCCCAGTATTGATAAGTAAATTCTCCAGCTGTGTATCAAAAAATGAAGGCCCCCTTTTTTAAAGGAAAGAGTAATATTAGTGTTTACTAACACAACCTTGTAAACCTAGAGAAAATGATTAATAACTTTAGGAGCTGTTAACATTGTAATTCAATAAGTTATTTTATGCAAGCAAATTGTTTTATATCTCTAACTTAGAAGATCTTGAAATTGTTGAAAATTGCATGCTCAATAGTTGATTTAAAATCTCTATATAGGGCCCGGCTAGATAGCTCAGTGGATAAGAGCGCGCTGGGATACCACATGGGAGGCCCGGGTTCGGTTTCCGGGGACCTCTCCGAGCGGGCAGACGGCCTTGAGAAAGGCAAGCCGCCGTGGGTGGGGCAAAAAAAAGCCGCCACAGGCAGGGCGGAGCCCACACGGGCATGGCAAAGTCACCCGTGAAAAGCGGAGCTGCTGCCTGCGAAGCGGAAGCCGGCAGCCCGCAAAAACATGGAGGACTGCTGCCCGCAAAACATGGAGCGGAGCCGCCCGTGAAAACGGAATGGAGCCACCCATGAATGGAGTGAGCCGCCGCCACGGAGGGCCGACTCGGTGCGTTGCCGCAGGGACGGGGGAGACAAGAAGCGAACATAGAGAAACACAAAATAATGGACACACAGCAAGAGCAAGCAGAAGGGGGGGGGGATGTGAAAAAAAATAAAATAAAATCTCTATATAGGGGCCGGCTGTAGCTCAATTGGTAGAGCGCCGGTTTACCACATGGGAGGC
>PVKH010021249.1:0-14370 GCA_004027955.1 Chaetophractus vellerosus | reverse complement strand
CTTGTCAGTTTTGGGGACATGCTGGCAGATCCCATTTTAGCTTCTGTCGTGAGTAGCTTTAGGATACCCTCTTCTAACACCAGGGGCTTAAATATTCATTGCAGAAAGTATTTAGATTTTGATTTTTTAATTTGTTGAACATACAGTCTTCAAGTACTAAGTTTTAATCAATGTTTTATTGGTTTGGTTTCCTCCACCATATATTGCTAGCTGCCGTCTCCTTGCCTTAACAGTTGAAAAGAGATGGCTGTGAGTGGTTATAGCCGTCTCTCTTCCCTGGCCATCCCGTTCTGTATCTGTGCATTCTTGGGCTACTCGCTTCTGCCAAGATAATTTTAAAATAGCATTTTTGGTGGGCTCTGGCAATGGGAGAGGCATTTAAACGTCTTTTGTGTGGAAAAAAATCCTTTTTTGGGAGTCAGAGGCCAAATTATTCTCCCCGTGGGTGGTTCATTACACTTCCCAGAAACACAAATAAACATTCATCTTAACCTTCCCTCGCTCCTGTAGCTCAGGTTGTTGCTGCTTGCTTACTTATTGTTCAATTTCCAATACCACACAAGCTGTTCATGCTTTTTGCAACAAACTTGAAATATGCAAGAAAAAGAGAGATGAAAAACCACTCCCTAAAGATAACACCTGTCATTTCAGCAACTTGCCTTCTAGTCCTTCAAAGTTTTTCCCTTTCCTTTTCTTCTTTCCTTCTTTCTTTATTCCCTCCCTCCCTTTCTCTTTCTTTTCTTTCTTTCAATAAAAAATAGAAAGCATACTGTTTACATAATTGCTTTACTGCTTCTTTTGTTGGACATTATAACATGCATTCCTCCATGATTTGAGACATTCTTTGTAGACGTAAGTAAATATAACCTTTGGTGGGTTTTTAATTATTACAAGAGTGAAACATGCTATTAATCAGAAAATGCAGATAAGCACAAATTACAAACTCATTAAAACCAAGCATAATCCCACCATCACCCAGAGGCAACTTCTGCTAATGTTTTGGTGCATTTCATTCTATATTTAGATTATCTATATTCTAGATCTACATAAAGAACATACTCTACATACCATTTTTAGCTGCATTATTCCTTAAAAATTTTATTGGCCTGTCCTTTTAAATCAAGACCTAGAATTCTACAAATGTTTGCATAGATTCCATCTTATGGATGGCTTTTATTTAAACAGTTCTGAATTGTTAGATACTTAATTTTATTTTATTGTGGGACTTAATTTGAAATTGCTTCCTAATAGCCCAATGTATCATGATAGCATCTGCTGTCTTCTTGTCTCTTCCATGAGCTATGAGTGTCTTTAGGCCAGAGAGAATTTCTGATTCCCCTTTAAATGCCCAGCCTGTTGCTCAGTGCTCAGCATGATTGATACTTTATGAATGCTTCCTGGATAAATGAATTCTTTTTTTTAAAAAAAGTTAGCTTTAGTAATACTTATGCAACCTAATATTTCTCCCCGTTAACCATATTCAGACATATAGTCCAGTGGTGTGAATAACATTGACAGCGTTGTGACACCACCACCATTCTCCAATACTAAAACTTTTCCATCACCCTTAACAGAAATTGGGTACCAATTTGAATGAATTCTTATTGCGCTCTGATAAACTGTGCGGCACTATACCTGACAGTGTAGAGCTTATGAAACACAGAATTGAAAGGGTGGCTGGCGTGGAAAGAGCTATAGTCCTTGGGTTAAGTCTAAGTCTTAAGTGGAAAGAACTCTGAATTTGGAATTCAAAGACCTGCGTTCGATTTCTTACTCAGCCATTCAGCTTTGCCATCTTACACGCCCCAGGCCTGGGTTTCCTTCTTTATCAAGTGATAATAATAATAAAAATAATAACACACACGCTTTCTGTGCACTCAGGCTTATCTTGAGGGCAAACAGCCTATGGAGGTGAGTAGGGCTGGTGGGTAGTAGGGGTGGGGTGGGGTGTGGAGGAATGGAGGTTCTTTGGCTTCGCATCCAGAAATTGTCTCAAATTTAGATTTGTTTCTACATTACACACACACAGACGTGCAGATGCATGTGAATTAAATTGCATTTCATTGCATTCATGTATGGATGTTAAAAGTAATAATTTGCTGAGTATAGATGGTTTTAACTGTACCATAATCTTGCAACTTTGTGTTGGTATGTTTTTTTCATTTTGAATATACTGGCAGCCTTAGTCAAAGGAAGTGGCGTTGGTCTCCTGACTTGTGGGAAACCCTGCGTGCCAAAGCACCTCATAAACTATAAACCACTCTGAAAACATTGAAGTGAAATGTGGGAGGGCAGAATTGCTTTGTTCCTTGGGGAATGACGAAGGAGAGTTTGAGATTGAAAATTCTGGAAAATGGGCCCCACCAGTGGCAGCTCTCTCTGGCAACTTCGGCTAGAAGTAGAGTTGATGAAGTGATAGCAACAGAGGAAAATTAGTGTTAAATGTTGCCCTTCTTTCCCTAGAGAGACAGTCACTTTCTAGTACTTAGGGGAATGGGGAATTTCAGAGTCAAAATTTTGGTGCTAAATAAGAAAGGCAGTTAAATACTCTTAAGGAATCATTTAGGACAAAAGGGACCAGGGGAAGGCACTAATTGTAATGGTAACATTACTGTGGACAAACTCTGTATTCCAGGCAGCAATCTACAGTAGACCCAAGGTCATTGGCTTTCCTTGTGAATTTCTACCCTAAACTCATTTTACCCCATCATTTTTTTGCAAGGGAGCTCATGAAGTCATTGCCATTTCAAGTTTAATCACACAATCAAAAAGGAAGTTGTGTTACAATTTAATAAGGGAAAACTGAGCACTTTCCCATTATATTTGCATTTCCTAATTGGCTCAAGTTAACAGTTCTGTCCTTGCATTTATGGAAAGTGGACCTTTCTCGCATTCTGAATTTTCCAGGCAGTCTTGATTTTGAATCCTCTGTTCTGGTGGCCCTTTTATGGACATGGGTTTATGTTTGACCTCATATTCCGATTTCTGGTTCTGGAGATTTGATATTGATTGCTGTGCCCCTTCTCACGTGGGAGGTATTGATGAGTTCATTCGAGCCTCTTTCCTCCTGTTTAAGCCAGAGTTCAAACATGCTCTAAAGGAGGAGGCCTGGAACCTATGATTCTTTTTGCAGAACATATATCATAAGACACTACAATATTTATGTCATAATTTGAATTAGAAATGCTTTTAATGATGGTCAACATGGTCTTCATATGTAAGTTTTCATCTAAAAAATAGCATATAACTTAGTTTTCATAACATACAATACAAATATATAGTTTGAACCTTGTGACCAGCTCTTTTCAAGTCCACCCAGTCTTCCTGCTGGTCAATCTCTGGGCTAAGCTTACCCGATTCCTTAGCAGCAGTCAACACGTGATAACTCTCTCTTTGAAGTAGTTTCTTCACTTGGCTGCCATGATGCCACTCTTTTTTTATTTTTTTGAGGTACCGGGAACCTGAACCTCGTATGTGGGAAGCTGGCGCTCAACCACTGAACCACATTGGCTCCCCTGAGTTGGTTTTTTTATTGGTTTTGCTTGTTGTTTGTTTGTTTTTGTTTTTAGGAGGCACCGGAACTGAACCTGGCACCTCCTATGTGGAAAGTGGGCGTTCAACCCCTTGAACCACATCTGCTCCCCACTGTCTCTTGGTGTCTCCCTGCCGGGCCCCGTAAGGCTGACCATGGAAATGCAGTGACTTTGGAAGCAGTCTCCTCCTTCCTGAAAGCAGCCCTCTGGCTCCCCTGGCCCCACCCCTACGCCTTGACCTACTTCACCTTTGAGATCCCCTTTGTAGGCAGAACAGTTCCACATGAGTCTGTCTCTATTAGGCCGCTTAACCGCTGGGGCCCTTAGTTTCTTCCTTTGTAAAATGGGAATAGAAATCATTTAACCTCACCCATCATTGTGGGATTAAATGCTATATGGCAGTGGTTCTCAGCTGGGGATGATTTTGTCCCCCAAGAGTTTGTCAATGTCTGAAGCCATTTTTGGTGTCACAACTGCGGTGCTGGTGGAGGTGAGGACGTCAAAAACGCTGCTACAATGAGGTGGTGGGAACACTTAAAATTTTGCAGATTTATAAAAGTCCAGAGCTGATCTAATCATAACAAACTTAAAACAAGAAAACATACACAGACCTATGTCACAGATACTGCCAATCCTGGTGCTTATCCAAAACCGTTAAAGTCAAAATTAAATGAAAACCAAGTGTGAATATGATTTAATTAAGCAACTCAATGGGCAATTCCTTGCTTTGTGAAAACAGGATCAAAATATGATTTTGGGAGTCTAACCCTCCTTCCTCTCCCTGCCTTCCATGCAGGTACACACACAAAACACACACACACACACTCTCGGGGAAATGTCTTCACACTCTTTCATTCTTCTGAGCCCATTTATTCACTCGGCTCTCTTTCTTCCCCCCTTTGAAACAGGTTAGCATCTTAATGGAGAGTAAGAGGTTCCAGCAATTCCATTAGGAGAGAGACTTCTGGCTGGGTAGGGTAAGTGCAGGGAAAGTTCAGCAGGCACAAAAGCCACAATTCTGAAACGAACTAGTGTTTTACATCAAAAACAGTCTTTTTTTTTTGGAAAGAGAACAGCTGAGTGGTGAGTTATAAAAAAGTGCCTCACAGGCTAGGTACTCAGCCGTGTTGTCTGAACGAAGACAGTCATGTAAGCAGGACCATCTGGATGGGGTAAACCCCACTTTGAAATCCGAATATACAATAACAACGCTTATTTAAACATCGCTTGTGTTTTAATAATGGCAAAAGTAGAGCCCGTGAGGGCCTTTGTTTTTCAGGCTCTTGGAACTGGGCGTAGGATACTCCTGACAGTTAGAAACAGCTTGGAGTTGAGGGCAGGGTCCTTGCGAGGACACGGGGCCCAGTGGGTTTGAGCCCCCCAATTAACAGTCACGTTGGGATCTGTTTAGAGGTCTCTCTCCTTCTGCGTCCAGCAGCTTTAAAGAATAAAGTCTCCAAAATAGTAGACAGATAACCAGCACAGAGGTTGGTGCACAGGTGAGGGTTTGTGGATTTCTGCTTTGTGGTGAGACCTGGTCATTAGCTGTGTGTGTCTGTCGGCAGAGCCCAGCACTAACCTTAGGAGGTGCTGTTGTCCTGCTTCTGAGGTGGGGTCTTCCAGAGCCCAGGCTCAAGGAAATGCCTTTGGGCTTGCCTTTGTATTTTCGGGAGTAGTCCCCGCCCTGTGCATGGGTTGGGGGCCCTGAAAGCATGAGCGTGATCATAGCAAACCCTGTACCCTCCTTCTCCTAGTCAATCAACTCCTGCCAGGCTGGGGCTGCACCCCTGCTAGCCTCTTGGGTGAACAAAGCCTTTTTGGCCCAAAGGGCCACACCAAATGCCCCTGCTGGGACACTCCAGACTCCTCCACCCCCTATCCATGCACCCAATTGGTCACTTGTTTTGCATATCTCTTACCGGTTTGTATTCCTTTGGAGGGAGGCGGGAGAGGGCCCAGACCCCGCTGCTCATTAGCTCTCTGACTGTGGGCAGGTCACCTAACTTCTGGGAGCATATAGGCAAGTTGGGAAGACAAGATGCAAAAAGACAACTAAGGACATCAGGGAGTAGTTGTGAAAGATCCCTATGTGATTCCAATTTTCAGCCAAGTTTGAGAACCAGAGTGCTAGATAGGGCTTCTCACACTTTAATGTGCATTCAAGTCATCTGAGGATCTTGTTCAAGTGCAGATGTTGATGCAGCAGGTCTGAGTTGAGGTCTGAGATTTTTTTCCTTCCTCCCTTTCTCCCTTCCTCCCTCCCTCCCTTCTTTCCTTCCTTTCATCCTTCTTCCTTCCTATTTTTTTGTATTGAGATATAATTCATACACCCTAAATTAATCCTAAAGCATACAGTAATTTTTGGTATGTGTACAAAGTTGTGCAACCATCACCACCACCTAATTCCAGCAAATTTTATCACCCCCAAAAAGAAACCTTGCACTCATTGGCAATCACTCCCCATTTCTCTTTGCCCCAGCCTTGGAAAATCACTAATTTACTTTCTGTCTCTATGAATTTACCTAATCTGGATGTTTCATATAAATGGAGACATACAATATGTGGCCTTTATGGTCTGGCTTCTTTCATGTAGTATAAGACTTTCAAGGTTCATCCATGTTGTCACAAGTATCAGTACTACATGCCTTCTCATGGCTGAATAATATTCCACTGTACAGACGTGCCACATTTTATTCATTCATCAGTTGATGGACATTTGTGTTATTTCCATTTTTTGGTTATTATGAAAAATTGCTGCTACGAATATTTGTGTACAAGTTTTTATGTGCACATATGTTTTCATGTTTCTTGGAATTGTTGGGTCATATGTTAAGTCTATATTAACTTTTTGAGGAACTGCCAAACTTTTCTACAGTGGCTGTACAATATTACATTCCTACTAGCAATGTAAGAAGGTTCCAATTTCTCCACGTTTTTGTCAACACTTGTTATTGACTGTCTTTTTTATTTTAGCCATCCTAGTGGATGTGAAGTGGTATCTCATGGTGGTTTTGATTTGCATTTTCCTAATAACTAATAATGTTGAACATCTTTTCATGTGTTTATTGCCATTTGCATATCTTCTTTGGAGAAATGTCTATTCAAGTCCTTTGCCTATTTTTAAAAATATATTTTTATTTATTTTTAAAAGATACTTAGATTACATAAAATGCTACATTAAAAAATAAGGGATTCCCATATGCCCCAAGCCCCACACCTCCCACTTTTCCCCACATTAACAACTTCTTTCATTAGTGTGGTACATTCATTGCAATTGATGAACACATTTTGGAGCATTGTCACTAAGCATGGATTATAGTTTACATCGCAGTTTACACTCTCTCCCACTCAATTCTGTAGGTTATGCTAGGATATGTAATGGCCTGTATCTGTTGTTGCAATGTCATGCAGGACAATTCCAAGTCCTGAAAATGACCCCATATTACACCTCTTTTTCCCACTCCCTGACTTCAGCACTTCCAGTGACCACTGTCTCCACTTCCATGATATAATTTCTTCCACTGCTAGAATCACAATAAGTCTATAGTAGAATACCAGTAAGTCCAGTCTAGTCCATATTTTATTTCCTAATCCTGAGGATTCTGGGATGTTAATGCTCACTCCACCTTTAATTGAGAGGGGGCCTCGATCCCATATGGCTTTGCTTATTTTTTAACTGGGTTGTTTGTCTTCTTATTGTTGAGTTGTAAGAGTTCTTTATATATTCTGGATTCTAGATCATTATCAGGTACATGATTTGCAAATATTTTCCCAAATATTTGCAAAGTGTCTTTTCACTTGATAGTGGCCTCTTTTTTTCCTTTTTTAAAAAAGGATTTATTTTTATTTATTTATATATCCCCCCCTTGCTGCTTGTGCTCGCTGTGTTCATTTTTGCCTTTTGCATTTTTCCATGTCTGCTTATCTCCCCCTGCTGTGTCACCTTACTGTGCAGTGGCTTGCCTTCACCAGGAGGCCCCGGGAACCAAACCCGGGGCCTCCCATGTGGTAAACCAGAGCCCAACCAATTGAGCCACAGCCAGTTCCCCTTGGTAGTGTCCTTTGAAGCACAAAAGTTTTAAATTTTGATGATATTCAATTTATCCTTTTTTTTCTTTCTTTGCTTTA
This sequence comes from Chaetophractus vellerosus, assembly GCA_004027955.1. Lineage (NCBI taxonomy): Eukaryota > Metazoa > Chordata > Mammalia > Cingulata > Chlamyphoridae > Chaetophractus > Chaetophractus vellerosus. Next base: position 6,709 of record PVKH010021249.1, on the reverse strand, counting down.
GCTTTTGGTCTTATATCTAAGAAATTACAAAGGTTTTTCTTTTCTAATGTGATGCTAATGTTGTTGGTTCTATATCCACATTTCAAGTAGTGAGGAGCTAAAGGATTTTTTTTTTTTCTTTTCAGTGACCTAATAGGAGTAGCTTTTTCTCTTTTGGTGGCTTAGTAATAAATTCTTATCCAGTCCAAATCAATCAGAGTTTTCCTTAGTCCGTCATGAGTTCCAGGAGGTGGGGGCAGGGTTGGAGGTGGGCCGCTCCCCCCACTTTTTTGAAGCTCTAGATTTGAGAGCTTGGATCACTTCAAAGCCAGTACTACACTGTCAAGGTAATTGATGCTTTCGACATACTAGAATTTAGTTGTTTAGTTGTTGAAAGTGTAACTTAAATGAGTGAGCCTTTGTCTGGCTCTCTGATTATAGAGAAACTTTTATCCAGGTAGCATTTGCTATGATGGCATTTGGGACCAAAGTAGCAGGTGAATGAAGGAGTTCAAAACAGATCACAGAGCATGTGAACAATAAAATTCTGAGATTCTCCAAGGTAAGGCCCGGTTTCCATGTACAGTACTCACTTAAATTGTACATTTATTAGCTGGAAAGGTCATGTGGCATCCTTCGCTTTGCTTTACTTGTTTTATTTTTTCCTTTAAATTTGGTTGGTGCTTTAACAAAATCTCCACTTTCAGGCCCAGAGCTCCAAAAATAATACTGTGGTGTTGATGCCTCTCTCTTTGGATGGTGGCCTTCCTTCTCCTGGACCATTTCCTCTCATAGACCAAGTGAAGGCACCCCCCCTGGCCACCCAGATTCCAGAGAGTCTTCCTGGGGAACCGTTTAAGGGCTCAGTCAGCCTGGTCACTGAACAGGAACCCTGGCCTATGGACACTCTTAGGAGGGGACGTGGTGGTTAGTGGTGGCACTTTCTTGGCAGAGTCAGAGTGAGTCTAGCTCCAGGGGCTCTGAGGAAGGAACTACTGCAGGTGTGGCCTCACAGGAGTCTGCTCCCCTGCCTGCATGCTAGCCCCCCACTAACGCTGCCGGAACATCTTTCAACAGTCTAAGCTACTTCAGCCTTCTTAGAGCTACTTCTCCTCTGAACACTTGCAGTTTTCACTCACAGTTTAGTATAAAGCATGGATGGGTTTCATGGAGTCATCATTCATTTATCTGTTTCTTTTCAGATATTTAACGAGCCCCTGCTATGTACAGAGCTCTGTGCTCGTCACCAGAGGGATTACAAAGTTTGCCTTTGTATTCACAAAGCTTGCAATCTGGTGGAGGCAGCCATTCTAATTTATGAATCCAGCAATTATTTATTGGATCCCCACTATGTTCCAGGCACAGTTTTAGGTGTTGGCATTAAGGCAGTGAAGAAAACAAACCAGATTTCTGCCCTCATGGACAAGGTAGTGTAAGAACTAGTTTTAACACTGTGCAGTTCAGTTAGAAAATAATGTTAACTGAGAGTCTGCTATCATCACTCATTCTTTCATACATTTGAGAAGTAGTTGTCAAATTCCTACTTTATGCCAGTTACTCTGATAAATTCTGATGAGCAAAAAAGAGACAAGGTCCCTTCTCTCTTGGTACTTACAGTCTGGTAGGGAATTCATTCACCTATCAAGTAATTTATAATTACAAATTGAAATAAATTGAGGAACATTTACAGTTGAAGCTGTATTTACTACACACACCTTTGTGAGACTTTACTAATTCATTGCTCCATGTGTGTCTCAGCTACCAGAATCTACACCTTATTCTTTGACTTCCCGAGCAGCCCTTGACCAAAGACGTTCAGGGGTTGTTGGACACACAGAAATTATTATTTTACCATTATGGTCTGGGAATTATATTCCACACAATGACTTTTCCAGATACTTAGAACTGATGTCTATTTGCCAAAGCTTCTAACTTTTAAAAAAATATTTTGATGGAAATTTTCTTATGTCATTTGTATTTTTCTGCTTTTAAACAACAGTATATATTGAGTATAACTTAACCCTGTCTTGATGAATAGGCTAGTATTTGGGCTTCTACCTCAAATTTTAGAATCTATTGTTCATCCTTTCCTGAACCCCTTATTGAATTGGGGGTTGGAAATAGTGATTTTCTAATTTTATTATTCCATTTACCTTTGTCGGCTGGCATTCTTGTATAAACAAAGGCCTCACGACACTTATTTCCTCCCCTTTCTCTTTTTTTCCTCTCCTTTCTTTTTCAGTGTCACAGTTGACTTATGGAATATTTTCCTTATTGAATATTTTATAATCCTTTGTCACCATTATTTCTTTTGACACACAAAGTTTCCTAGTGGGAGCTAGCATGAATCTCCTTTAAGATCAACTTCCATGTGCTCCTTCTTCTTCTTTTTATAGTTTATTTCAAGGTGGGGGGGTATAACTGAAAAACAATAAACTGCATGTGTTTAAAGTATACAGTTTAATAAGTTTTGACATATGTATATATCCATAATACCACCATCACAAGATAATGAATGCACCATCGCCCCCAAAAGTTTCCTTGTGCTCCTCTGTAATTCCTTCCCCCTGCCCCTCCCTGCTCCCCGTACCTCCTTGGTCCTCAGGATGACTAACCTGCTTTCTTTTACAATAGTGTAATTTGCATATTCTATAATATGATGTATATAACAACATGATACAGTATTTACTAATTTTTTCTGGCTTTTTCCACTCAAAATAATTATTTTGAGATTGATTCAAGTTATTGAGTGCATTCATAATTTGTTGCTTTTTATTGCTGAATAGTGCTTCTTTGTACGGCTGTATCATAGTTTGTTTATTCACATAAAGATGGACATTTGAATTGTTTCCAGTTTGGAGCGATTACAAATAAAGGTGCGATGAACATTCATTACAAGTCTTTGTGGGATAAATGCACTCATTTCTCTTGAATAATTATCCAAGAGTGGAATGGCTAGATCACTTTTTAAGAAACCATCAGACTGATTTCCAAAGTTGTACCATTTTACATTCTCACTAGCAGTGGATGAAAGACCTGGTTCCTCTGCTTCCTCATCAGTATTTGATATGGTCAGTTAAAAAAGTATAGCCATTCTGTTAGATGTGTAGTGGTATCTCATTGTGGTTTAAATTCACATTTTCCTAATGACTAATGAAGTTGAGCATGTTTTTACGTGCTTATTTGCCATCTATGCGTATTTTGTAGATAGGTCTGTTCTTATTTTTTGCTGTTTTAAAAATTGGGTTGTTTGTTTTCTCATTATTGGGATTTGAGAGTTCTTTCATACACAGAAGTGTCTTGCCTCCTAGTGGGGAATAATTAGACCCAGTATGAGCACTGCTCTTTCCTCAAATAATAAATCTTAGGAGAAAGACCTCCCAACAGACCCAACTATGCCCCAGAATGAAGCTCAAGCATATTTGTAGGAATACAAAAATATTCAACACCCAGGAAGTTAAAATTTGTAATGCTTGGAATTCAACCAAAAATTACAGGCATGCAAAGAAGCAGGAAAATATGACCCATAATGAGGAGAAAAATCAGTCAACTGAAATTGACCTCGATGACACAGATGTTGAAATGAACAAACGATGATATTAAAAGAATTATTATAACTGTATTTCCTATGTTCTAAAAGCTAAGTAGAGACATGGAAGAGATAAGATCCAAATATAACTTTTAGAGATGAAAACAATACTGTATGAGGAAAAAATACTGTGATTAGCAGTAGATTGAATGTTGCAGAATAATGTATTCATGGACTTGAAGAAAGCAATAGAAACTATCCAAAATGAAACACTGAAAGAAAAAGTAATTTTAAAAATGCAATAAGCATCAATTAACTGTGGGACAACTATAAGTGGTCTAATATATGTATAATTCATGTCTCCAAAGGAAAGAGGAAGAGATATTTGAAGAAATAATGGGAGAAAAAATTTCAAATTTGATGAAAACTTTATAGATCCAAGAATCTCAATGAACCCCAAGCACAAGAAACATGAAAAAACTACACGAAGGGACATTATAATCAAATTACTCAAAACTAATGTTAAATAGAAAATCTTAAAAGCAGTCAGAGGAAAAAAAATGAAATGTTATATACTGATGAACAAAGATAAGAATGGCATCAGATTTCTTGTCAGAAACAATCCAAGTGAGAAGATAGTGGATCAATATCCTTAAATAACTGAAAAAAATTGTCGACCCAAAATTCTATACCCAGCAAAAAAGTCTTTAAGAGACCAAGGCAGGGTACAGACTGACTTTTTAAAAATTACAAAGGTTGAAAAAAATGTATTATCAGAAGTCCTGCACTATAAGAAAAGCTAAAGGAAGTCCTTCAGGAAGATAGAAAATAACATCAGATGGGAAAAAAGGATATGCACAGAGGAATAAATAGCACTGGAAATGGTAAGTACATGTGTAAATGTTTAAGAATTTTTAAAATTTAAATATCTTTAAAAGACAAATGACTGTTTAAAAACTAATAAAAAGGTATGCAAAAGCAAAATGTATGACAACAATGGTACAAAGTTTGTGAGGGGAGAAATGAATGCATACTATTGTAAAATCTTTATACCAAACATGAATTGGAATAATATCACTTAAGGTAGACTATGATAAATTAAAAATGTATTCTATTATTCTTTAACACAATTGTTGTGTAGTAATGCCACAAAGCGTTATAGCTAATAAACCAACAATGGAAATAAAATGGTATCACAAAAAATACTCAATCAAAAAAAAAAAGTGAAAAAAGGAGAAAAAAGAACAAAGAAAGTATAGAACCAATAGAAAATAAAGAGTAAGTTGATAGATTTAAATCTAACCACATTGATAATCATATTAAATGCAAATATTTTAAATTGTTTAAATATTCCAATTAAAAGGCAGAGAACAAAAAGCAGTACCCATTTGTATGCTGCCTACAAGATATGCATTTTAAATATGGGGAACAAATAGATTATAAATAAAAAGACAAGAAAAGATATAGCATGCTAACATGAATCAAAAAAAATCTGGAGTGGTTATATATACAATCAGACAAGGTAGATTTCGGAACAAAGAATATTTCCAGTAATAAAGAGAGCATAACCATTCTACGTGTTTACATACTTAATAACATAGCCTCAAAATACGTGACGTAGAAAGCTGGAGGGGTCTTTTGAAATAATTTATCTAGTCTAACCTCTTTCTTTATTTCTGTCTTTCTCTTTTATTCTCCCCCTCCTCCTTCTCCTTTTTCTTCTCCTCCTTCTTTTACAAGTGAGGAAACCGAGGCCAGAGAGGTAAAGTGATAGTAAATGTGCACATCCATTGAGAAGCAGAGCTGGGTCTAAGACCCAGGTCTTCAAACTTCTTATCTAGGGCCCTTCCTTCTTCACTGCACTTTACTGAGCTCGAACAACGTTGTCTTGATACATAAACAATTCTCAAAGTGAAGGTATTAATGATGTGTAAATAAACAGACCACTGGGTGGAAGACAGAAGTGTGACCTGGACAAAATTCTTCATTTGTTGATGGTTAATGGGTAGTGGGTAGCCCAGAAGCTAAACAACTGACTGAAAAGGAAATTGCTAATGGCGTCCCTCCTGTCCTGTGACTTGGGAATTGCTCTTTGAATTTGTTTTCAGGGCAAGTCTGGGAGACTTGAGATAGCTATCCTTGTCAGAAGTCATTGTACCTTTCTGGCATTGGGTGGGCAAGCTTCCTTAAGTTTAGGACTTTATTTGAAATGAATAGTTTGGTGGGTACCATAGGCTGTCTCCTGCCAGTCCTGTGAACGTGCCAATACCCCAGTTCTACCAACTGGCCCATGAACTCACATAGAAATCAATTACCAGCTGAGCAAGAGCTATGCGAGGCTCTGAGTGCTGACCTGTGCACTGGGATGAAGGTAATCAAGCATGGGGTTATTTGAGGTCAAGCCCATGGCTTTGGCTATCCATTTGTCACTTGGAATTGCTCAGGGAACCATAAACACAGGAGACAGTGAGTGAAGTTAACTAATTATATACAACTGTGGCCATAGCTTGGCCTGATCAGAATGGGCAAGACAAGAGGCAGTTAGAGGGCAAAAGTTGGTTTAAAAACATAGACTTCCCCAGCCGGAAATGGGGCAGTCATGCCTGCACAGACATGAGTTAGAACAATCCAGCCTTCAATTTGGGAGACATGGCACATGGGCTTAGAGAGGAGCAGAGGATAACGTTAAGGCTCCCAACAATTAAACCAACACAGAGCTGCATTATGTCAGTCTGGGGTAATCGCCATGACATGTCAGAGTGAAAAACAGAAGCCTATAAAAAATGCTTCTCCCCTGGCTAGTAACTCAGGGATAATGAAACCCAGTGCTCCACCAAAGAGAGGTTGGCTGTTAGTCAGTCTGATTGGCTTAGCCATTTAATTTATTATTATGCAGGGAAAAAAAGAAAAAACAAAAAAAAAACACACAGTGTGCCAAAATGAGAAGCATGACTTTGGAGTTAAACATGTGTGGGTTCAAATCCCATCTCCACTACTAGAAGTTGTGTGATGAGGACCAAATTAATTGATTGTTCTGAGCCTAAGTTCTTCCAGCCGTAAGTGGAGGATGATAACATGCACTTCACAGGATTGTTGTGAGGATTAGGAATAGTATATGCACACGAGATCCCACTAATACAGCAGGAGTTAGTAAAATGGTACTTCTTCTCAAACCTCCCCCCCGCCCCCCCATTCCTTGGG
>PVKH010021248.1:0-15088 GCA_004027955.1 Chaetophractus vellerosus | reverse complement strand
AAAAAAAAAATAAATGGAAAAAATAAATAAATAAAAGCCATCCACATTGGAAAAGAGGAAGTAAAAGTCTCACTATTCACAGATGACATGATCCTATATTTATAAAATTCCCATAATGTCTATGACAAAGCTAATTGAGCTAATAAACAAATTCAGCAAAGTGGCAGGATACAAGATCAATACACAAATATAAGTTTTCTTTCTGTACACTAGTATTGAACAATCTGAAGAGGAAATCAGGATAAAAGTGTCATTTACATTAGCAACAAAAAGACTCAAGTACCTAGGAATTAACCAAAGATGTAGAGGATTTATATTCAGAAACCTATGAAATAATGCTAAAAGAAACCAATGAAGACCTAAACAAATATAAAGACATTCCATGTTCATGGATTGGAAGACCAAATATCATGAAGGTGTTAATCCTACCCAAACTGATTTATAGCTTCAATGCAATACCAATCAAAATTCCAACAGCCTGCTTTACAGAAATAGAAAAGGCAATAATAAAATTCATTTGGAAGGGAAAGGTCACCTGAATACCCAAAAGCATCCTAAAAAAGAACAGCAATGTGGGAGAACTCATGCTTCCTGACCTTTAAGTGTATTATAAAGCTACAGTGGTCAAAACACATGGCATTCTCCTAGAGGTGGAATGGACATCTCCATCCCAGAATCCTCAGGATTGAGGAATGAGCTATGGACTAGAGTGGACTTACTGATATTCTACAATAGACTTGTTGTGGTTCTAGAAATGGAAGAAATTGCAGCATTGATGTGGAGGCAGTGGCCACTGGAGGCTCTAGGGACAGGGAGAGAGAAAGAGGTGTAATGCGGGGGCTTTTTTGGGACTTGGGGATCATCCTGAGTGAAATTGCACTGACAGATATATGCTAATATATATCTTCCCATAGCCTGCAGAATTGTGTGGGAGAGATTGTCAAGTACAATGTGAACTATGGTCCATGCTCAAAGGCAATGTGCCAGAATACATTTATCAGTTGCAATGAATGTGCCACACTAATGAAGGATGTTGTTTATATGGAAGGGTGTGGGATTTGTGGGAAGTGGGGCTTATGGGAATCCCTATATTTTTGGTGTAACATTTGTGTAATCTAAGTATCTTTAAAACATTTTTTTAAATAATAAAAAAAAGAAAAGCATGATCTAAAAAAAAAACAGAAAACAAAAACAAAAACAAAAAACACATGGCATTCAGATAAATATAGACACATTGATCAATGGTATAGAATTGAGAGTCCAGAAATAAATGCTCACCTCTACAGTCAACTAGTTTTTGAAAAACCTACCACATCAATATTACTACTTGTATTAGTCAGCCACAGGAGTGCCTTTTGAAATATACCAACAATTGGTCGGTCTTTATAAAGGGTATTTATTTGGGGTAGAAGCTTACAGTTACCAGGCCACAAAGCATAAGCTTCTTCTCATACCAAAGTCCATGTGTTGGAGCAAGACAGCTGCCGATGTCTCCAGGGTTCAGGCTTCTGGGTTCCTCTGTTCCTAGGGCTGCGTTTCTCTCCCAGCTTAGCTTCTGTTTCCTCCACAAGTTCACCTGTAGACGATGAGGCTCTCTATGCTTTTGCGTCTCTCCACAAGGCCAGCTGTAGACTATCAGGCAAATGGCTCACTCCAACATCAGTACTCCATCTCAGAAATCTGCTTCTCCAAATCTCCTTCTGTCTTTTGTCTGGCCTTTTATACTTGAGACCACACCTACTGAGGGGTGGGGCTCAGCTTCCCACTGATGTGGCAGTTAACACCTCAATCACTCCCAGATTAGGAGATAAGTCTACAAGCATGATTCAATTTACATTTTTGGAATTCATAATTACATAACACTGTCAAACCATTACACTGGGACAAAACAGTCTCTTCAATGAATGGTGCTGGGAGAATTTGATATTTGTAACCAAAAGAATGAAAGAGGACCCCTATCTTACTCCCTATATAAGAATCCAGGACCATAAAACTACTAGAAAAAAATGTAGGGAAACCTCTTCAAGATCTTGTGGTAGGTGGTGGTTTCTTGGACCTTATACTTAAAGCCCAAGCAACAAGAGAAAAAGTAAATAAATAGGAACTCCTCAAAATTAAACATGTTTGCACCTTAAAGGACTTTGTAAAAACAGTGAAAAGGCAGCTGACTTGATGGGAGAAAATATTTGGAAATTACATATCCAATAAAGGTTTAATATGCGTGACATATAAAGAGATGCTACAAGTTAACAATAAAAAGACAAATGACCTGATTGAAAAATGAGCAAAAGACTTGAATAGAGATTTGTCCAAAGAAGAAATACAAATGTTGAAAAAAAAACACATGAAAAAAAGGTTCAACATCACCAGCAATTGGGGAAATGCAATTCAAAACCACAATGAGTTATCATTTTACACCTATTAAAATGGCTACTATTAACGAGTTAGAAAACTACAATTATTGGAGAGGATGTGGAAAGATAGGAAGACTTTTTCTCTGTTTGTGGGAATGTAGAGTGGTATAGCCACTGTGGAGGACTGTTTGGCAGTTCTTAAGGAAGTTTAATATAGACTTGTCATCAGACCCAGCAATACCATTACTAGGAATATATCCCGAAGACGTTAGAGCAGTGACACAAACAGATATTTGCACACTAATGTTCATAGCAGCATTATTCCTGGTTGCCAAAAGATGGAAACAACCCAGGGGTCCATCAGCCAGTGAATGGATAAATAAATTGTGGTGTGTACATACAGTGGGATATTATGCAACTGTAAGAAGAATTAAGTTGTGAAACATATGAGAACATGGATGAACCTGGAGGACATTATGTTGAGTGAAACATGCCAGACACAAAAGGATAAATACTGTATGATTGTGTTTTTATGAACTAAATATATTGTGTAAACTCATGGAGTTAATAAATGGAATATAGGTCACCAGAAAATAGAATGAGATTAGAGAATGGAAAGCTGCAGGTTATTCTTTGCAGAATTGGTAAAAAGTTCATTTGTAAATCTTTGGAAAAGAATAGAAATGTTGAAAGCACATAGTGTTTTTGACTAGCAGAGCTAATATATGGGTATGACAGTGCTTGAAAGGGAAAAAATCTAAGCTCATATTTATTACTAGAAGGAAAGCTAAAAATGTAACATGGGACTGTATAGCATAGCAAAACCTCGTGAAAAATGAGTCAGTTTAATATATATATATATTTTAAAGATTTATTTATTTATTTATTTATATACCCTCCCCCCTTGCTGCTTGTGCTCACTGTGTTCATTTGCTTTGTGCTTTTCTGTGTCTGCTTGTCTCCCCCTGCCAGGTCATCCCGCTGAGTCAGCTCACTGCGCGGTGGCTTGCCTTCACTAGGAGGCCCTGGGAACCGAACCAATTGAGCCACAGCTGGTTCCCTGTTTCTATTTAATATTGCATATATAAGCTATTTTTCTCTGAAATTGAGCAAATGTATGTTTACATTGAGCAAATGTATATTACAAGATGTTAATAGCAGGCAAAAATACAACCAAAGCCAAAATATAGACAGTAGTATATATTATATATTAGTACTCCTCCATTAAGTTTTTAAAAATTGAAAAGCAGATACACTAACTGAAAGCAACTAGCCAAAAGGAACTACATATTGTTTGACTCCATCTTTACAAAATATAAATACAAATAAATTAGAAAGATGGTGTTTTGGTCAGCCACAGGAGTGCCTTTTGAAATATACCAGAGATTGGTCAGTCTTTATAAAGGGTATTTATTTGGGGTAGAAGCTTACAGTTACCAGGCCACAAAGCATAAATTTCTTCCCATACCAAAGTCCATGTCCTGGAGGAAGATGGCTGCCGATGTCTCCAGGGTTCATGCTTCCAGGTTCCTTTGTTCCCGGGGCTGCGTTTCTCTCCGGGCTTAGCTTTTGTTTCCTTCACGAGTTCAGCTGAAGACTATGAGACTCTCTGCGTTGCGTCTCTCCACAAGGCCAGCTGTAGGCTATAGGGCGAACGGCTCACTCCAGCATCAGAACTGCTTTTTTAAAATCTCCTTCTCCAAAGCTCTGCTCCTACTTGAGACCACCCCCACTGAGGGGTGGGGCTCAACGTCTCACTGACGTGGCAATTAACGCCCCACTCACAACTCAATCATGCCCAGATGAACAGATGAGCCTACAAACACAATCCAATTTATATTTTTGGAATTCACAATCAATTCAAACTCAAACCACCACAGATGGAAACAGAATAACAGCTTTCTATGGCAGGAGAAGTATAGAGAGATTGAGGGGTGATAATTAAGGGGTAGAGCTTTTTATGTCTTTTTTGTTCTCATTCTTATTCTTATTATTGGAGTAATGGAAATGCTGTAATAATGATTGAAGTGAGGAATGCACAATTATTTGTTTATGTCAGATACCTTTGATTGTAACTTTGGATGGATGGTAAGCTTTATTAATATGTGTTATTAAAACTGGTTTTAATGCACTACCTTCCCCCTGGCATGGGGCATGACTCCCTGGCACCAAAGTAATTGAGTTAGACTCATTTATTCTTGCCCTACACATGGCTCTTCTGCCCATTTTATTTGAACCTATAATTAGCACTATACTTGTTAAATATATGTCCCAGAAACTTAAATCTTTGATCTGTTCATGTGCCTCTTGAGCCCTGAATCTCAGCCAAGTTGCAACACCTACTCTCCAGTTCACTGGACTCACTCATGAAAACTAACAAGGAAATAATGATGGACATCGCCCATCCCAAGGTACAGAGAGTGTTTGCAACTGCAAGCAAGATAGTTCCATCCATCTGCCCCATGGGATGTCAGTCCCCTCTCCATTAGAAACAGAGTGGGCATCACCATCCCAAAATCCTCAACATTGGGGAATGAACAATGGACTAAAGTAGACTTATTATTATTCTTTTGTAAACTGATTATTCTAACAATGGAAGAACTTGTATCATTGATAGAAAGGCAGTGACCACTAGAGGTTCTGAGGGGAGGGAGAGGGAAGAATAGGTATAACATGGGGGCTTTTTTGGGACTTGGGAATCGTCCTGAATGGCATTGCAATGACAGATACAGGCCATTATACATTTTGTCATAACCTATAAAATTGTGCAGGCAGAGTGTAATCTGTAATGTAAACTCTAGTCCATGGTTAGTAGCAATGCTTCAATATGTGTTTATCAGCTGTAACAAATGTATCACCCTAAGGAAAGATGTTAATGTGGGAAAGTGTGGGAAGGGGAGGAGGTGGGGAATATGGGAATCCCCTCTATTTTTTATGTGTCATTTATGTAATCCAAAGCTTCTTTTAAAAATTTTATTTTAAAAGAATCCTTCAAAAATAAAAAAAAATGGTTTTAAAAAAGGAGAGAGAATGAAATGGTGTTTGGAGAACCCAGGGAAAGTTCAAAATGGAAGGTCTCATACCACTGTAATCGTCTAGGACTGTTTTTTAGTAGAGCACTCTAGGTGCCTGAGATCTGTCCTGGGAGCTGTCTATATTTATATGTTCTGCTGATCACCTGAGTTATGTAAAGTTGAATGAGCAGCACCTAACAACCCCAAGTTGTATATGAAACCTGTTTTGTTGTATAGAATACTGCTGTTTGATGCAAGGTCCTCAGCCATTTTAATAAATAATAGACCATACGTTGTGTTTAGATATGAAGTACTTTGTACATTAGCTCATTGGATCTTTCAAAACTCCTAATAGATTTTAAAACAATATCATAGATGAGAGGAAACTGATGTAATCTAGAGTAATAATCTAACTGTACTAATGGTTTTAAAGTAGCATGTCATGGATTTCAATTACATTATGAGAGGTCTATACATTTACATGAAACCAGAGGAAGAGAGTATTTTTTTTATGAATGCTCAAGTGCAAATTGTATAATCTCCATCTGGAATACCATGATTATGAGTTATTATGAATTTTCCAGCTTATATCACACCTTATGTCATGTGATATTACTTTATAATGGAGTTTTTTGTATTCAGTGTGTATATGCATCTCTGTGTGTATTGGAAATGCAGAAGGCAGTTTTGCACTGAGAATGATCAGACTGAAACCCACAAAACAGTTTGTGCTTTCTCTATTCACACAGTCCCTCCTTCCTCAGTGTTGTCATCTTGAACATCCTAATCTGGACATCGGTAGGGATGGCCTTGTCTGAGCCCAGATTTTTGTGATGTTTTAGGAGTCAGTGGCCTTTAAAGATGTAGCTATAGACCTCCCCCAAGAAGAACAGGCTATTCTGGACACATCCCAGAGAAAGCTGTTCAGAGATGTGATGGCAGAGATCTGAATCATCTCATTTCAGTGGGTGAGTCTTTCAAAATTTATCTGTTTATCCATTTATCATCTTTTTCTTTACCATCTATCATCCATTCTGGGAATGTATGAGCAAGTTTTCCATGTTATATTTTATTCTTTTTTATGTTCTTTATTATATTTTTATGCTTTTTACTTTTTAAGTTTTATAACATGAACAGCTGCCTAAGATGATTTATTTATTTCTTATATCTAGTTATTCACCCCATTAGAATGTGATCTTTTTTTTTTTTTTACCACCGTTTCATGTTTTTGTTGCTAATCCATCTTTGTTAGTCAATGCTGGGAACTCAATGAAAAATGTTTGAAACCATAAGTAATTGAATTAAATATTTTTCCAATAATTTTTCTGTTGGAGCGTCTGTGCTGACTCTTTCTACCACAGTAGTAAAAGCATGATGCATATTTTTTTCACATAGAAATTATATGTTTCTAGTAGAGATTATGATAATTGGGTTCTTTTTGAAAAATATTAATTAACCACAGTGGAGATATACAATTTCACCCTCTTTGGAAATATGGAGGATTCTGTAGTCTCTGTTTAAATTTGATCATGGGCATATACAATCAGGGGTCCTTTTAATTGGACTCAAGGTCAAGAGTTAACCCTTTGATGGTGAATGATTGTCATGGTTCTGCATTCAGGTACAGTTCCCCTGACTTACCTTTAATGTTTACCTTATTCTTCTCAGATAGCCTGTCATGGAGTTGAGTATCATCTACTGTTACCTATACACAACTCAAAAACCCATTTATCTTTTTCCTGCAAACAGGATTTCAGGTCTGCAAATCAGATGTGCTTTCCCAGTTGGAGCAAGGAGAAGAATTGTGGAGCAAAGGAATAGGACTTCTCCATGGCCAGAATTCAGGTGAGCTGTAGCAGCCTGTGCTTCTATACAAGGAGAAATCAATTGCAGAACTCCTTAAATGAGCTATATTTTCAGAAATGCAGCTGAGCATATTGGGAAAATACTCCTCACATTTGGCCATTTTTTCATACACATCAATGACTATATGTCTTTGGCTTTAGTGAAGTGGATATTCATGCACTATTGGAGTTAAGCTCTTGTCCTGGACCACCTCTTTGAATATTTTCTTTCCCTTTATCTGTCCAATGTCCTTTTTTTCTCTCATATTTCAATATTGAAAATTCTTTCTAATTGTCACTGTCCTATCAGTGTCTTTTAATGTCTTCTACTGCCTAGAGTGTTCCTTAATTTAATATTTATTCCTTGCTAAAGATCAATATTTGAAACATACTCACAAGGACATTTGATTCTTTTCAAGATTTTCATTCTAATCCTATCCAAATGATTTATTGTTTTTTTTTCTGTTATCTCAGGCAGGACATATGGCCTTATAAAACAAAAATTGATAGCCATACAAAATATCTGCAGGAAAGATGCACCTACCACCCTGTCATTGGTAAGTTTCATGGGTGTAAATTTTTGTCTTCCAAGTTGATAACTGGGAATGAAATAAGTAAGCAATTCCATACAATCACCTAAGTAATTGAAATTGGTATGAAGGGCTAATTGAGTGAAAAATCTATGGTATTTTAAATTTAGGAAAAAACTAATTTGCACTCAGAGCCATAACCTGAGTTCTAATAAAAAGACAATTGCATAAACATGGCTTATATACCTAATCTTGGAAGCATGCAGTCTTCAAATTAGTCAGTTGGCTCCACCATTGGGATGCTACAAAAGAGAAGTTTCTCTGTGTTTGCAAGAGAATGATGCATACATATAGCTAATTTGGGGGAAGATTGTAATTGGAGAGATCCCTGAATGATTAGTTGAAAATTCATTTTTAGAGAAAGCATTAAATCAATGTATATAGACAAACCTTTAAATCTGTCATTTACTTCCCAAATGAAGAGATCTCTCTTTCTGAAGAATCTCTCTAAATGTAATGATTTGGAAGAAGAATTCACACACACAGCCTCAATTTCTCAGCATGTGTTAACTAGCAAGGAAAAGAAATCCTGTTTCAGGAAACTCTTTGGAAAAGCCCTCAGTGATCAGTCATTTTTTACTCAATGTAATCAAGTTTACACTAGAAGTAAATCATTTGAATATCATGCCAGTGGTAAAGTCTTTATTCAAACATCTGGCCTTCAGTAATACAATGGATCTGACATTGGAGAGAAACCTTAAGCATGTCATCTATGTGGGAAAGCCTTCAGTACATGTTCTTATCTTAGAGTCCATAAGAGAACTCACAGTGGAGAGAAACCCTATGAATGTCCTCTCTGTGGGAAAACCTTCACTCAATGTTCTTTCCTTAAGTGACATGAGAATATTCACACTGGAGTGAAACTATTTAAATGCCATCTATGTGGGAAAGTTTTCAATACATGTTGTCATCTTAGAAATCATGAGATAACTCATACTGGAGAGAAACCCTTTGAATGTCATCTATGTGGGAAAGCCTTCACTGATTGTTCCACCCATAGGCAGTGTGAGAGATCTCACTCTGCAGAGAAACCCTACAGATGTCATGTATGTGGGAAAGCCTTCACCCACTATTCTAGCCTTAGACAATACAAGAGGACTCACACTGGAAAGAAATCTTATGAATGCCATCTATGTGTGATACCCTTCCAACAATATTCTCACCTTAGGGGACATGAGAGAACTCACTGAAGAGAAACCGTATGAATGTCATTTGTGTTGCAAACTCCTCACTCATAGTTCTGCCCTTTTGTGACATAAGAGAATTCATAATGAGGAGAAACCAGATGAATGTGGTCTATGTGGAAAAGCTTTCACTCATTCTGGCCTTATATGACAGGAGGGGACTCACACTTGAGAAAAACTATATGAATCCTATGAGAATGGGAATATCAAATTGTAGGGAAATCCCATAAAAGGCATGTATATGGGAACAATATAATGCAATGGTCTGATCATAGATGATATGACCACACTCAGTAAAAATTTTCTGTATATAAAAGGGATTGCAGCCATAGAATTAAACTTTTAACACCCCACAGAACTCAAACACTGAAGAAATGCTTTGTATGTAATCAGCATAGAAGAGCTTTTTGTCATTAGTACTTCAGCTAATTTAAGCAAATTCATACTGAAAATCCATAGGAATGTCATCTGTGTAGCAAAACCTGTTGATCTAATGGTATACAAAATACATGAACTAGGGGTTGGCTGGATAGCCCAGTGGATAGGGCACCTGCATACCACATGGGAGGCCCTGGGTTCGGTTCCCGGGGACTTCTCCTAGTGGGCAGACTGCCTTGAGAAGGGCTAGCCACCATGGGTGGGCCAGAGCCGCCACGGGCAGGGCAAAAAGCTGCCACGGACAGGGAAAAAGCCACCACGGGCAGGGCAGGTCACCCACGAATGGAGCGCAACCAGCCACCCGTGAACTGAAGCAGAGCTGGCCGTGAATGGAAGCAGAAGTTGCCCACAAGCGGGGAAAGCCACACCTGCACAGTGACCAGTCTCGGCGTGTCGCCGCAGCAGGGGGGAGGGGAGATATGTAATAAAATAAATAAATCTCAAAAAAAAATACATGAACTAAAAAATATAAATGTAATAAAGCTGAAAGAGTCCTTACTAATCTTAAATCATACGCAAACTAGAGATTCTATGTCTGTAATCAGTATGGGAATGACTTTATTTTATCCTTTAAATGAAATGAATGAACACAACAGGAGAGAAATACTAAGTTTGTAATCAATGTATACAACCATTTAGCCAAGCACAAAACTTAATATGCAAAAGAAAATTTAGTGTAGGAATAACCACTAAAACAAAAAATAATCCTGAAAAGTGTTTATTAGAAGGACAAAACATCTAGAAGGAGTGTCAGATAATTCATGCTGGAAGAGCTAGCAAGTGAAAATCATGAGAAATCATTTATTCTTCCAACATTTGTAGGGCATATAGGAATTCACATTATTTAAAACTCTCGGGATCATAAATGAAGGAAAGTCTTCAGCAAGTACTCATTTCCTAGTAGCATTAATATTATTCCACTGAGGAGGCACCCATCCTGAAAGTAAAATAGGTAGAACTTTGGCTTGATTTCACATCAGAATACTCAGACTGGAAAATAATACAATTTATAGGTACCCAGATCAGCAAAGAACCCAGAATTTCAAAAAAGTCTTATGATAGAAAATATTTGGTAAAGCAATGTAGGATTGTGAAGTTAGATTTTGTAACAGTATGAAATGAGATTCAACTCAATAGATTATTTATTTGCATAAATGGGAACAACAACAAAAATTAAGTAAGTTGCCCAAGTCCTAGTTTATTTTTTATAGTTCTACACAGGAATATTTGGATAATTCAGAAAATAAGTTTGATGTAAACCAAAACACATAGAACAGAAAATGACATCTTACTCTTAACTTTACAACATGTATGTGCCTATCAGGGATATAGACAAATGTGGATAAACATATTTTAGAAGGCTGATTGTACATAAATTCTCCTTTAAAAAAAAAAGATTTATTTTTTATTTATTATATACCCCCCCCCCCTTTTCTGCTTGTTCTTGCTGTGTTCATTTTTGTGTTCTTCTGTGTCTGCTTGTCTCCCCCTGCTGTGGCGACCTGCCGAGTCGGCTCACCACGCAGCGGCTTGCCCTGCCCATGGTGGCTTGCCCTGTCTGTGGCAGCTTGCCCTGCCCATGGTGGCTTGCCTTCTCAAGGCAGTCTGCCTGCTCGAGGAGGCCCCGGGAACCGAACCTGGGGCCTCCCATGTGGTAAACCAGAGCCCTACCAATTGATCTACAGCCAGTTCCCAAATTCTCCTTTTCAAATGCCATTTAATACTTACATCAAAACTTCAATAAGAATTAAAAGTTAATATTTAAAGAACAGAACATGTTTCAGTCCTAGAGAATTATGCATAATTTCTCAATTTAGAATTTTTGCAGTGTAACATTCCATATATTAGAATTGTGTTGCAGAATGATGATTGTCAACAAGAACAGAGATTGCAAGAAAGAAGTTTATGGAAGTACATTGAAGATGTGGGGAGTGTTCAATTTCCAGAGTGCCTTAAACACTTATTCATTTGACAACAAAGAAACACCCCTCTTAAAGAAAGCCAGAACACTGTTTTTGCAAAGCCGAGAAAGCAGGTAGAAGCCATGAGAATCTGATTAATTGCATGTTTACCAGATGCAAAACTCATGAATCCTGATTATTCCTGGAAGTGACTTGCAGCCCCTTCTATACACACATGCAGAAAGCTAGGAAAGAAAATGGTATATCCCTGTGTAGTATCACAATGACAAGAGAGGACCCATTTTTTTTAATTCTTTTTTTTCAAGGAGATACCAGGGATTGAAGCAGGCACACAACCACTTGAGCTACAATTCACTTCCCTGTATTCATTTTTAATATATAATTATCCTTCCTTCTCATGTGGGAAAATGAGAATCTTGAAGTTTATAAGTAATTTGCCCTTGTATTTATGAAGGATTATGCAATGCCCTCATTGACCCCCTTTATGTGCTTTTGTTTGAATATTTCATATTGATATTCAAGTTTAATAATCTTGGCCTCTATGTGTAGTGTCTCTTAACCTCATCCATTGAGTTTACTCATAGAATATTATTTGCTAAACCCTGGGTTTTGTATTTCTCCATCTTTTCATATATTTTAATAGTTTTCTCAATTTTATGTACATTAGTTTCTAGGCTACTAGAACAAATACCATTCAATAGATGGGTTTAACAGCAGAAGTTTATTGGACCATGGTTTCAGAGGCTAGAAGCCTTGCTTTCTCCCCAAAAATTGTTGTTCTGGAACTGGTTTGCCATTCTGTTTTGTTTTCTAATGATGTTCAGCTTCTGTTCCACATGTCTTTCTCTTCTTAAAATCTCCAGTAATAGGATTAAGGCTGAATCTCATTCAGTTGGGCAACAACTTAACTAAAAATAACATCTTCAAAAGGTCCTATTTACAATGAGTTCACATCCCCAGGAATGGATTAAGATTGAGAACCTATTTTTCAGGGATATATAATTAAACCTGCTGCAGATACTTACAGCAGTTATTCTGCATTGTTTTATTTCTAACTCCAATCTCAAGATATACCTGTATCTGCTGGTTTTGTTTCTTCTTTTTTATTGATTATTCATCACATTTCTCATGGTTTGCTCTAATCATATTTTTTATTGTATGTCAAAGTTTAATCAGGCAGAGATTGAAGGCCTTTCCCTACCCCCACCCCCCACCCCCCAATGAAGAGGTTGGCTATTGCCTCTTTCAGGCAGTGAAAAGCAAGGCTTACCACTTTCTTCACTCAGGAATTGAACTGCACCCTGATGGGATTACAATCAATCTAACCTACTTCCTCCTAGGTCTTTTCCTTCTGAAATTTTTATAGTTACATTTTGGTAGGTGGATATTATTTCCGCAGAACCAGGGAGCTGCAGGAGATATGCTGCTGCCTTTCTTGTGTCACTGTACGCTAATATCGTATGTAGGGAAAACCATCCCCAAGTTTGGGGATTCCTAGATTTCAATCCAACATCAACATACCAACAGACCACCTGTCCATCTGCTTGATTTAATGCCCTAGTAGTGTCTTTCTGCCTATTATTTTCACTGTTGACACAAAGCAAATTATTCCATGTTTGGGAATCACTTCTCTGCACAATGACTCTTCCCTTTCTGGAATCTTAGGTCATGTAGTTCTCTCTGCATAATTCTCTGTTCCTTAATGCATATATTTTAATGAATCATTATTTCCCTTGTCTTGCCTCTGTTAGTACATCTACCTGGAATCAGAAGTCCCTATATTTTTCTTTAAAAGGTTACCCTATTAGTCCTCATCCCAGAAAGGCTACCTTTTCCTTCTGGAACTTTTAACTCTCACTCTGCAAATTGACAGATCCCTCAATGAAAAAGCCAGGTAGAGTTGGTGCCCACATCATTGTGCTTCCCCTTTTTTCAGAGATTGTACCTCCACAAATCCTATATATACTCTTTGCTCTTCAGTGCCTTCAGTTTGCCTGTTTTATCCAGGTTTTCTCATTGCATGGGGTGAATATCTAATAAAGATTACTTAATTGTGGTCATCATTGTGGTGGTCTGTACAGATGTGTGATAACCCTCTAGAGTATACATGTTACCACCTTTTGTGTGTAGTCACTTAGAAGCTCCTGTATGTGTGAGTGTGTGTTGTCACCATATCTGTGTGCTCAGTGAGTGGGTGGATACTATGGGGTCATATGTGAGATTTCAGAATATGGGTTTAGAGATAAGCATGCATTCCATGGCTTCAGTTAAACATTAAACTCTGTAGTAAGCCAGAGATTCTAGCAAATGCCCAAAGACATTCTGATGGACCTTAGGAACAGTGGAAAGAGTAGCTGGAGCCAGTCCTTTGTGATCTGTGATAACTGAGATGGGAGGGGAGAGGATCTTGAACATTGGAGACCAGAATTCAGGGATAAGAGGTTCAGAGACAAGGAAGCTGTGGACATCAGTGACTGTGGCCCTGTGAGGGAGAGTGGTTGAGTTTAGACTTAGTTACAGAGATCTGTAGTGAAAATTGTATAGCTTTGGGGATTGGAGGATTTGAAGTCTGTGGTTTGGGTGCTATCTAGGGTAAATGAATGTGATTGAATGGGACAGTACATTGGGTACCCCTAATGAGTCAATGATAATCACCTTTTGAGTATGTGACTAAACAGCTGGAGTTAAAGCAGGCATCCATACCTACTTTCTGATATTAGGGGACAATACTTCATCTTAATGAACCTTCCTCAGTGAATGAGAGGGCCCTACACTCAATAGATCATTGATCCAAACAGAAGCCCAGGTAGTTTCCATTGCACCTCCCTAATGGCCCAGTAGGGAATGTCAGTAAAAAGTCACTGCAAATCATACTTTTTGGTAATCAAAGAATCAAATCTAAAAGACCCATAGACACTGCCATTCTGAGGGACCAGTTGTGGAAAAACAGTCCATGAAGACATGAATTTTGTAAAATTTTTGATTCTGAGTATGCACATATATATAAGCCATTTAGCTCACACATTATAATTTTAAGACTGAATGCTTTCCTACTAAAATTGGGTCCTTCAGAATTATGTCTGTTCTCAGCACTACAACTCACATCTTATGTATTATTGAATGACTGAATGGTTTACCTTTAAATTTGAGGCCATGTAAGGATGACTTCTTTCACCACTAAAGCTCAATCATGTATAATGTTGAAAGACTGAATGCTTTATCCTAAATAGAGAGCAAGGAAGGGATGACATTTCTCATTACCACTATTTAATACATAGTGGAGAGCAATAAGTCAGAGAAGAGAAGCATTAAGATTGGCAAAGGAGAAGAAAATTATTTGCTGAAGACATGATTGGGTATGTAAAAACCACTATTACATAAACATTTTTAGAACTAATTAGTAAATTTAGCAAGGTCACAGTATGCAAAACAAAATCAACTTTATTTCTGTATCCTAGCAATTAAAATGTAAAATGAAATACAAGAAAACATTTAAAACCTACCACAATATAAGATATGGGTATGGTTTTAAATAAAGACGTGTAAAACTATATTGAAAATTAAAATATTGCCTGCAGTACTTAAAGATCTACATAAATGTGCAATATACCACATATATAAGGGAAAGACTCATTTTTTTAAATTAATTAATTATTTATTTTTTATATATCTATATACATTTTTAGGATACATTGATTACACAAATGTTACACAGAGATTCCAGGAGTACCCATATGCCACC
>PVKH010021247.1:0-14381 GCA_004027955.1 Chaetophractus vellerosus | reverse complement strand
TCCCCAGCTGGTCCTTAACCACATTTCTCGATGCAGAAGCTGGAGTGGGCTCTGGTCCACATGACCTGTGATCATAGAACGGTGCTACATATTGTTCCACAGTCCCCCAAATCCGTAGGCACACTCACTCCACCCCCCCCCTTTTTTTTTAAGGCACTGGGGGCTGGGGATTGAACCCAGGACCTCATATGAGGGAAGCAGATGTGACTCAGCGGTTGAGCACTGGTTTCCCTGAGTTGGTTATTTTTTGTTTGTCTTGCTTATTGTTTGTTTTTGTTATTTTCAGGAGGCACGGGGAACCAAACCCAGGACCTCCCACGTGGGAGACAGGCACTTAACCACTTAAGCCACATCTGCTCCCAACACTCCATTTTTAACAAGTGTTAAGGACCTGCCCAGAGAGAGCCACTGACTCACACAAAGGTTGACTTTGAAAATGTCATTCTTTTTAACATTGACATCATCAGTTTGTTTTTCTACAAGCAGTTTATTTTTGTTAGAGTCAGGTTCTTTTCTGTTCCCACTCTTTGAACATGGAACTTTGCATACAAGCAGGAGACAAGACTAGTGGAGGGATGGAAACTGGAAGACTCTGGAAAGCAGCTTGGCTCACGATTACTTACTGGGCATGGCTATGCCCGTGTCCTGTAGCTTTTACATCTAAAGTATCTGGCAAGTAAGTTTCCATTCTCTATTGATTGTGGAGAGAGACTGAGTGGTGAAGTTCCCCACAATTAAGCCTCAAGGACACAGAATCAATGGTTTCTACAGTATTATGTCAGTAGAAGTGTTTTGTATGAACCAGTCCCTGAAATAGGACAGTCTAGGACTTATGGTAAATGGAAGCCAAGTTCACCTTGGTGTGAAAGTAAAAAATAAACTTTAAAAGAACAGTGATCAGGGTAAAGGAGGCAAATGATCCCTGGAGAGATTTTTCTAATTAACATTCCTTTCTCTACCTGTAAAAAAATTGTGATGCATACCTGGGATTATGATTTCTTTGACAATTGTCAGTATCCTCAGCTGTGCTACCATAGTCTGTGTTAGAACAGAAAGAAAAGTCTGGGACCCACTGGAAGTGAGTTTCTGAGCCTGTGACTAGTTTTTCACAAAGCCAGCCTTTAAATAGAACTGTAATTTTGTGGAAGCTATCTGGCCAGGGTCAGGATTTGGACAGTGTTTGCTGATGATCCCAAGATTGAATTAATCCACTTCCACCCTTCCAAAATACTTGGAAGTATCTGTACTAGCACCTCTCTGCTGTACTGCACTTCCCTGTAACATGTGTTTGTCTCCCCCATCTCAAGGTGAAGGCAGACAGGTGTCTTTCACCTTCAGAGATTCCACCATGCCTTGCACACAGATACTGAAGATTTACTGAATAAACTCTGTTGCATTCAGTACTCTTAGATATGTCCTAATTTTTTGCATTGATACATTTTGACAAAAGTCTGAATTTCTAAGATAAGCTTCCCAGGTAGGGCTTAGACTATAGGTCAGTTTATCCATTCCTTCAAGAAATATTCATTAATGTGTACTCTGTTGATGAGCTTACCTCTCATAGATTTTAAAATATGTATTTAAAAAATATTATTACCACTTTTGAAATCTATATAAGCCCTGATCATTTAATTTTGACGTTTCTATGACTTAAAGTGCTTAGATATCTAATTTGATCTACCCAATTTGGTAGAAACTCTGAAATAAGCTCCTCCAGAATAGAAGAATAAATGGTGCCTGTCACTATGAAAAGATTTTTTTTTTTTTTACTTTTGGGAAGAGTAAATGGCAAGAAGATCAAATTCCTCCAATAATGGATTTTTCCACTCAATTATATAGCTGTCGAAGCCGCTGGGCCATGCAGAACTGGTTTCAAGACTACTTCACTGCCAGAAGAAGCTATCAGGATTGTCTGTCTCCAGAGAACCTGGAAATTGTTTCAAAATGGTCACAAAGGACCATGAGAATTAAATGTACTTTACTGGGACAAAATAGTCATTTTCCTATTGGAATTAAACAGTCATCTCCTTCATCTTTCAGGGTCCTAAAATGACTGTCAATAAACATAATTACATTACTTTCAGATGCCTAACTAAATAATAGAATGACTTAGGTTTTGTAAGTGTAAACATAGCCAATTACATTTTTTAATCCATAGGAAAATTCTACACCATCAAATTAAGATTCTTAAACCTATGACTGACAGTTCTCCATCAAAAATAATGGCTTTCACTTTGTTTCATAAGGACAAACCCTTAACCTATCTCTGCTTTCTATTAATCTGACTTTCTAAGGAAATGTCCTCTTCTTTACCAATGGAATAAAAAAGGAAATGAAATATTTTCTCCCATTAAAGAGAGTAAAACAGTCACTTCCTCTGATTTCCTTTGACAATGATAGGCATATATATCAATTTTCTTAATAGCTCTCTTAGCTGTTTTGGGCTAAGTCTTTCAAAACATACTTATAGTATAACTGGTGCAGTAGTACAAACTTGTAACTTGGAAATACTGGTCACACAACAATGACTGAAAAGTATTTATTAATGTGTGCCTAAAAATTACATACATTCACATGCACACACAAATTCCAAGATGTACTCTGATTTGATAAAGTCAACTGTGAAATTATAAATTGTCAAACAGTGAGTGACAATTCTTATAAGAACATTCTTCACTTTAAGAGCTTCAAATATTTTGTTGATTCCATTTAAGATAACTTTTCTAGACTCTCCCTGTTGCAATAAAGCAAATTTACCAGTGTTGATGCAAGTACAGAAAAATACCAAACTTAGAATGCAGAAATTCAAGTTCTTTTTGAAGTTAGCCAAAATCAAAATGACAGTTTCTGGAAAAAAAAATACCTTAAGAAATATTGAAAAGCCATTGCATATTTTGACAGGCTCCTTTTTATTTATTTATTTTTTAAGTATAAAGGCATTGGGTAGAGCCAATGAAAAAGACACATTTCCATGGCAGAGCTTGGGAGCCGATGGGGACTGGAAACTTGCAATATCAGTCATACCCGCATCAGTGTTAGCCACCTTTATTGGTTGGGTCACTACAGAGCACTTCGCTCTTTGGCGGAGAGTAGTGAGTGAGATTTGGAAGTAGAAAAACAGAGATAACGGAAGACATTATTGCTTTTGTTATTTTTTGCAAATTCATCATTTGGCTGGAGCTACAGACAAAAATAGCTTTGCTGTTTTGAACAACCTGACAGGTGTTTGGGCTGACTTGATTTGGCTCTGTATTTGAAATGCTCTACCTTTTGTTAGCTTGGCAAATCACTTATCCTCTTTGAGCCTCAGGTTTCCATAAAAAGTGGAGATAATGATAACTCTGCTCCTGCCTGCCTCACAGGGTTGTGAGGAATGTCAAGTAAGATCCTATAGGATAAGAGGCTTTGAAAACCACAAAGCACTGCACAAATGCACGGTTTCCTTCTCCTGGTCTCAAAGAGTTTGCCTGAGAACCCAGCAAGCAGCCATGAAATCTTAACTGCATGCAGAACCATGTGTTCAGATCAGAGTCTCTTATATGTCTGCCAAAGACTTTTCAAAACTCCCTGTATGATGTTCTCTCTGTATACTATCACTTTGAATCAGCCCAGCACAACTGAAGATTCAGAGCTCATGGCAGAGAGTCAGCACCCAGGGGATGCCAAGCCCCAGACGAAAGGCAGCCCGCACTGGCAGTTGGGAACATACCCTCGTTTCCTTGCAATGAGAACAAGAAGTGAAAAGTACTGACTCTCTTTCTAGGCATTTTGTCAATCCCATAGGCAGAGTTACAATGACTCCGGTAGAAATTCAAGCAAATGAATTCCAATCTAGGTACAGGGATTATTTCGGTGCCCTACGGAGTTAAAGACTGGACTCTGCTTGATTCACCTATGTGGACAAGCTAGATAACCTCTCTGTGCCACAGGGTTATAATCTGCAAAATGGGAAGAGTAATAATGCACATCTCATGGAGCTGTTAAAAGGAGTAAATGAGGTAATAAAGCACTAAGAACAGTGCCTGAGAGATAGTAAGCTCCCAATAAATACCAGCTATTAGTTTTATTCTTTATTATCATAATTGGAATTTAAACTCCTGTACCTCTGTGTGTTCATCTATAATGAATACATAAGCAAGTTTTCTCTCCTGGAATAGATAAAAATTTTCCTGTTACTTGACATACATATATCCATATTTTTTATTTTGAAGTAATGTTCAAAAGGAACATTCTCCATGTTTAAGCATTAGACACAATAAAGAGGTCTCAGCTTAAATGAGCATGAAAAGGCAAAGCATCACCAGTAATGACAATGGCGCAAAGAATATAAAAACCCAGGGGAACAGTAAAGTACATTTAAAATGACAATATTGATATCATAAAACAGTTAAACATGCAGTTCCTGCCAAGCTTGTTTGCCATCACTTCCTAAATTTGGCTGGTAAGTAAGGAAAGACATCTGGAAAAATAGTTAAAACAAAACATTGTCTAATTAGTTTTAAAATATTTTGGTGAAAAAAGTACAGTAATTAAATAATGCAATTCTGAGGCGATAAAAGGAAGTGACTTCTGGGAAGACACAGTATTACCTTCTCAGACATTGCTAGTGGGGACATTAGGGGCTTGTAGGGGGAAATAAAATTATTTCTTTAAGTTTTAATTGTGAAACTATAAAAAGTTCAAAAAATATCATGACACCTTTTCCTACCACTAAGATTAAATAGACATAAACATTTTGTCTTAGTTCCTTCACAGTTAATTGATTTTAAAAATTATATTCAATTATTGTGTCAATTGCTCCCATTATGGCATTGATCCCAGTTGGCTATAACTATATTCTGTGATTAGAGATCCAATACAATAAATTAAAACTTGGGAGTAAATGTGGGATTCTGAGTTGTAAATAGAAATTCCTCCCTGTATTCTGAATCTTCTAAGAGACCCACTAAATATCTGGGAATTTTTTATTAAATTAATCAGTTATTTAACTGTTTAAAGCAGGACCGACCTTCTATATTAGCTGGGGTGATTTAATGCACATTAGAGATCCTATCTACTCAATAATATCTTCCCTGTCAACTTGCCAGTTGCCTTACTGGCCAACTGGAATTCTAATTACAACGTACTCCTACAGTACCTCTCTCAAACACACACATGCAAATCCCCTCACACACTCAATTTAACTATCCAGCTTCTGGTTGTATGCAACAAACTTCTAACCATTTTTTCATTGGCATAATAGCATGAAATCAGTATGAGATGCTAGGCTGGTAATTCTTAAATGCAGTGAGACAAGAAGTGCGAGAGCAACAAAAGGCAGCTCTGAGATGTGTGGACCAGGAAAGGTAAGCCTAGGCTGATAAGGAACTTGGGATAAATTCCAAGGATAGTGGTGGTGGTGGTTATTGGTGGTAGTGGTAATGATGATGATGATAGAGATAAAATTTATTAAATGAGAATGGTGAGCCAGGAGCTATGATAACATTAACCATATTTAATCATCAGAGCCACCATGTGAGGTACATACCATTATTTTCTCCAGGTTACAAATAAAATAAAACTCCTGGAGGTTAGATCCAAAGTCACATAGTGTTGGGACAGAGTTGGAATTCCAACCCACTTTGTGATAATACTGCTTGAAGGGACCCTTAACCCCAAGCCACACAGGCAGTGTGGGGAGGGACCTGGGCAGGAAAGACACCATGGCTCACATCATGTGCTGTAGTTTTGCCTTAGCCGATTAGAAGGAGTTTGTGTTTGTTAGAACACTTGAAAGTGTCAGAATCAAAGGGCAAACAAGGGAGACTTGTCCCTGACATTTAGCTTAACTCAAAGAAGTTGGCAGTAAAGATAGTTGATGAAGCAAATGAAGAAAAAGGGGAAAGGACAAGGAGAAATAAATCATCTTTGATCCATCTTCTATTCCCAAGGTTGAAATTAATTGTAGAGAAGGAAAAAGATACATAGTGTCAAAAATAAGACAGTTGATTAAAACACCAAAAATACTAACAGAAAAGAAATGTAGATGGGTTTAGATGTGAGTAATTACAACAGGATAAGAGAGGTTACAAGCATATGAATTAAGTCCAAATTTAGATGATTTGAAAGATAACACAGGGGTTCTGTGCTTTGTATAACAAAAAATACAATCCTGAGCTGTCTTGACACTTCAGGCTAGAGTGTAGTCTCCTTGAAGCACACCATCTGCTTTTGTGTAGCCCATATGGCTTCCAACACAGCAGTTGCCTACAGTAAGTTCCCAATCAAATATTGTCATTCTCCCACATTGAAGTGGATGATTATCACAACTACATTTCCATTATTAGACAAGAATCTGTTTTTTCCTCTTTTGGAGTTACATGGTGTGTGAAATCATAGGGGCTGTAACTGCTTAGGTATGTTAGGTAATTCAGGACCAGAGATCCCCACTGCTCTGCCTATCTGTGACTTTGAGCATATTATTTAATCCCTCTGAGCCTCAGTTTCCACATTTATAAACTAGAGCTGATTATAACCACCTCCCAGGTTGTTGTAAGGAATGAATGAAATAAGATAAATCAAGCATTTATCCTGATGCCTCTCTAAATGATGATGATGATGGATAGATGGATGAGTGGGTGGGTGAGTAGAGAGCCAAAAAAAAAAAAAAAAAAAAAAAACAGAGAGCACTTTTAAAAAAAAAATGAATGAATTTAGGAACACCTGAGGTTTGGAGTGAAGAGAAGTCCATGAATTTCTAATACCTCTCTAATACCTGCTAGTACTTGAATTGCCACTAGATTTGCTTGGACTCCTAAAATTCGACATTGAATTAAAATGCTTAAAAAGAGCTCTTGATGAGAGCTGCAGGCACCTATGCTTTATGCCTCTCCACTGATTAATCATGCCTTTGTGGGCCAATACAGGGAGTTGGAGTGCTGTGAAGGATGATGGCACCACTTTCTTTAGAGGGATTGACATTTTATTTTCCTAACTTTATTGCCAAATAATTCTCTTCCTCCTCCTCCACAGACTATCTCTGATGATCCAAATGTTGTGAATTAACCTATGGCATTAATCATAGCTTTCTTTTCTAAAAATTTTTATATCAGTTTTTTTTCCCATGCTATGCTCAGCTCTCATGTTTATGATTGAGAGGTGGAATTGGAGTAATTCATTCAGAAACAAAAATGCAAAGAATTGAATATAACAGTCATAGCACTTGTAATGAAAATCCCTATTGAATGCAATTAGAGGCAGGATAAATTATCAGTTAACTTTTGTGCATTGGATATTGTTGGGAATTGAACCAGGCACCTCACAAAAGACACGTTCAAGTCTTAATCCATGTTCTCGTGGGTGTGAACCTAGGATTTTTGAAGCTGCTGTTATTAAGGTGTGGACTCATTTGTGAATAGAATCTTCAAAGATCCTTTTAGATGAAACCAAATTGAATCAGGGCCAGCCTCTATCTCTATGACTGTAGACCTTATAAAAAGAGGAAATTCAGATGCAGTCAGGCAAAAGAAGCCAGAAGTCAGCAGAATCAAAAGTAGGAGAAGCCAGAGAGAGATCACCGTGTGATGGAAGATGCCAGAAAGCTACCACCAGAATGTAACAGACTTTGGAAAAGTATGACCTTGTCAATGCCTTGATTTTGGACTTGTAGCCTCCAAAACTAGGAGCCAATATTCCTGTTGCTTAAACCAAACAGTATGTGGTATGTGCTAGCAGCCCTAGCAAACTGAGACAGGTATGTTTTAAGTATCTTCAAGAAGATGTTCTTATTCTTAGGAAGTGAAAATTCATCCCAAGCCCCGATCAGCAACACTGGATAGAACATTTAAACAGAAGATCAATTAGGAAATAGAAGATTTGAACAATACTCTAAACCAGCTAGACCTAACAGACATATATAGAACATTCCTCAACAGCATCAGAATACACATTCTTCACCAGTGCACATGGATCATTTTCCAGGGTAGATCATATGTTAGATCACAAAACAAGTCTCAATAAACTCAGAAATAGACACTGAAATACACTGTTAGTCATACAGTGTATCTTCTCTGACCACAAGTGAGTGAATGAAACTAGTGATCAATAACAGAGGGAAAAATGGAAAATTCACAAAAATGTGGAAATTAAACAACCTACTCTTAAACAACAATGGGTCAAGGAAGAAATCACAAGGAAAATAAGAAATGTCTTGAGGCAAATAAAAATGAAAACACAACATAGCAAAATTCCTGGGATGCAGCAAAGTCAATGCTAAGAGAGAAATTTATAGCACTTAATGTTTAAACTAAAAGAATAGAGAGATCTCAAACAGAGACCTAACCTCAAAGCTGGAAGATCTAGAAAAAGAAGAATGAACTAAACACAAAGTAAGCAGAAGGAAGGAAATAAAGGTTAGAGCAGAGATAAATGAAATAGAGAAAAATAAAATAAGAGGGAATCAACAAAACCAAAAGTTGGTTCTTTGAAAAGATCAATAAATTTGATCAACCTTTATGAGACCAATAAAGAAAGAAGAGAGTGTACACAAATAACTGAAATCAAAAATTAAAAGAGGAGCATTACTACAGACCCCACAGTAATAAAAAGGATTATAAGAGGATAGTATGAACAACTGCTCATCAACAAATTAGATAACCTAGAGAAATGGACAAATTCCTAGAAACCCACAAACCACACACACTGACTCCAGAAGAAATAAAAGATCTCAACCAACCAATAACTTGTAAAAAGATTAAATCAGTCATCAAAAACTTCCTAAAAAGAAAAACCCAAGACCAGATGGCTTCACAGCAGAATTTTACCAAGCATTCCAAGAAGAATTAACACCAATCCTGCTCATACTCTTCCAAAAAATTGAGGACATGGGAACACTCCCTAACTCACTCTATGAAGCCAAAATTACCCTCATATCAAAGCCAGATAAAAATAACACAAGAAAAGAAAATTGCAGACCAATATCTCTTATGAGCATAGATGTGAAAATACTCAATAAAATACTAGCAAATGGAATCCAACAGCATATTAAAAGAATTACATACCATGATCAAGTGAGTTTTATCCCAGGAATGCAAGAATGATTCAACATAAGAAAATCACTTAATATACCACATTAACAGAACAAAGGAGGAAAAATCACATGATCATCTCAGTAGATGCGGAAAAGGCGTTTGACAAAATCAAGCACCTTTTCTTGTAAAAGCACTTAGAAAACTAGAAACAGAAGAAAACTTCTTCAATATGGTCAGGAGTATCTATGAAAAACCCACAACTAACATCATAATTAATAGTGAAAGATTGAAAGCTTTCCCTCTAAGATCGGGAACAAGATGAGGATGCCCACTGCCATTATTCAACATTGTACTGGAAGCTCTAGCCAGAGCAATTAGGTAAGAGAAAGAAATAAAAGACATCCATAATGGAAAGGAAGAAGTAAAACTTTCCCTATATACAGGTGACATGATCCTTCATATAGAAAATCCTGATAAATCCACAACAAAGCTAACGGAGCTAATAAATGAATTGCATAAAGTGGCAGGGTAAAAATTCAACACCCCAAAAGAATTAGTGTTTCTATACACTAGTAATGAACAGCCTGAAGAAAAAAATCAAGAAAAAAAACCTTCCACTTAAAATATTAACTAAAGCCTTTCTCTCACGTGCTCGTCGTGGTGGCACCAGGCATGCCCTCGACACGCAGAACGACACCGGGGAGTTTGTGGACCTCTACAGGCTGCGGAAGTGCTCCACCAGCAACTGCATTATTGGCGCCAAGGACCACGCATCCATCCAGATGAACGTGGCTGAGGTGGACCAGGTCATAGGCAGGTTCAATGGCCAGTTCAAAACCTATGCCATCTGTGGGGCCATCTGTAGAATGGGTGAATCAGATGATTCCATTCTCTTACTGGCCAAAGCTGATGGCATTGCCTCAAAGAACTTCTGACAAGAGCCATGGATGTGGAATATTTGTCATAAATAAAGAGTAATACCCCCCCAAATAGTAACTAAAAGAATCAAATATCTAGGAATAAATATAACCAGGAATGTAAAGTACTTCTACCAGAAAACTTCAACACCTTGCTAACAGAAACCAAAGAAAATTTAATTACATAGAAGAACATTCTGTATTCATGGACTGGAAGATTAATATTGTTAAGATGCTAATTCTACCCAAAGCAATATACACATTCAACATAATCCCAATCAAAATTCTAACAACCTTCTTTGCAGAATAGAAATTCCAACCATCAAATTTATATGGAAGGTTAAGGGGCCCCGAATTGCCAATGGGCCCCAAATAGCCAACTGCATCTTGAAAAAGGAGAACTAAGTTGGAGGACTCACCTTTCCAGATCTTAAAACTTACTACAAAGCCACGTAATCCAAGCAGCATGGTACTGGCACAAGGACAGATGTATAGATTAATGGAATAGAATTGAGAATTCAGAAATCAACCCTCATATTTATGGTTAACTGGTTTTTAACAAGGGTGACTAGCCCATTCAATTGGGAGCAAATAGTCTCTTCACCAAATGGTGCTGGGAAAACTGAATGTCCATTAGCAAAAGAATGAAGGTGGAGAGCTGCAGCTGCCCTGCCTGGGCCCCCGAGTGTGGATCCCCTTGCATTAGCCTCCTCATGCTCTGCTTCCTTCCATCCAGAGTCTCTATGTGGAACATTTCTGGGACCCAGCCCCAGAGCAGTGGGATGGGAGGGGGCAGGGAGAAGATGGTGACACCAGGAAGCTAACCCCAATCTTTGGTCCCTGCCCTGTCAGTAGCCACTCTGCACCCACATCTTCATCCCACCACCACCACCACACCATCAGCACCACCAAGGAGCCAGGAGTAGGGGAGGCAGAGGGAGAAGTGGAGGGGTTCAACCTGTCCTTTGACCTGAGTCTGGAGCATACAGGATTGAGCCTCAGCTACAAAACATGGAAGGAGTTTTCCTAGACCGCGGCATCAGGGCACCACTTCTTGGACACTGTGCAGACCGGTTTATCTACAAACAGACTGGTTGAAGTTCCAGTGGAATTGTGCCATTTTATACCACTGGAAATTCTTAATCTATATCAATTTTTTCAGTCATTCTTGAAGCAATCATTAATCTGCAGATGTTGATTTATTTAAATTTCAGTCAAAATCAGCTCTGCCTTGCCTGCCTGCCTGCATGGTTGGTGTCTCAAAGTTTTAATGGAAAGTAAGGACAAACTTGGGTTGCTGCCTGAAGAGTTAGGTCAGCTCAAACAGTTAATGGACTTGAATGTCATGTGTTACGAGATCATTGTCTTGCCCCTTCAGATAGACCAACTGAAATCACTACGGGAACTCAACATCAGAAGAAAGTACCTGAAAACTTTATCACTAGAACTAGTACATCTTCCCTTGATAAAATTTGACTTTTCCTGCACTAAAGGGCTGGTGCTTCTGATTTGTTTTAGAGAAATGAAGCAGCTGCAAGTATTACTGCTTGAGAATAATCCTTTGTAGTCTCCTCCAGCAAAGATTTGCACAAAGGGAAAAATGCACATATTCAAGTATCTGAGCATACAAGCATGCCGGATTAAGACAGCCAACTCTTTTTACCTGCACACAATGGAGCAGCCCCATCTATACCACTGGGAAGAGAGCAAGAAGGATTCTGATTCTGGCATTCGAAATGATCATAGAGGTGAGCAATTATCTGCCACAGATCCTTCTGATGAAGATACTGTTAGCCTTAATGTTTCAATGTCAAATATCATGGAAGCAAAGGAGATAATCAAGGAGGAATCCTGCCATCACCTTAGCCTCCTTAAAGGGGAATTTCACCAGGAATTTCATCTGGAGCCTTCCCTTTTGGGTGACAATGACAACTCTGGAGAAGAAAGAAACCGATTTACTGATGGAGTACATGTTCTACATTTGGAATTCATGAGCTTTATTATGAGTAGGACAGAAGACTATGTAGAACTATTACAGATAGAAGGGGATGCTCACTGGCAAACAGAGGGCATGATAAGGTCATGCAAAAACCAGGACATGGATGTAGTGTTGACTTAGCAGCTAAGGGAAGTAGTAGATTTGCAAGATCCCACAGATTAAGCACAGATATTATCAAGAGAAGTGTTGTGAACTTTTATCCTGTTAAATCAGCAGAAGAATTACAAGATTCTATGCTAAATGGTCAAATACAGCTGGAGACATCTCTAGGTGCAAAATGATCTGACATTGCAGAGTAATGGGAGTGAGTATTTTCTGAATGAGATTAGTGAGGACTCCCCTACAATATCTCTTACCACAAATAGCACAGCTCCGTTTGGCCTGAATCCTCTATCAGTATTTCTAGGACCTCAGAGAAATTTGGAACCTATAAACCCACGGTTTACAATATGGAGGAGAATGGAACAGATGAGAGAAGAAGAAGAACTGGTGGAACAACTCCAGGAGCACATCGAGATGAGACTCAGGGTCAGACTGCCTGAAAACCTGGGGCAGTGCTCATGGATGGGGTTATCCTCTGCCATCTGGTCAACCACATACACCCTTAACCATAGCAAGTATCTATGTCCGCTCACCAGCAGTTTCCAAACTTAGCACGGCCAAATACAGAAGAAATGTGGAAAAGTTTTTGGAAGCCTACCTAAAATTAGGCGTCCCTGAGGAAAAATTATGTCTACCCCATCACATCCTTGAGAGAAAGGCCTGGTCAAAGTGGGTATCACCATTCAAGCATTACTAGACATCACCTCTTTCACATCACCTCCAGGGCCACTCAGAATCTTCCTCCCTTGGAGAGAATGAACTCTGCTCTCAGAACCTGTTCCACTCACACTGAAAAGGCTTGCAGTCCCAGGAAGGAGTTTGTTCCTTTAAGAACTGGCCTTCGTTGCTAAGACTTCGATGCTAAGTATGGTAGCTGGTTAAAAACAACTGAGACATCAGTGGCTTTTTCAACTTCCTTCATCCTTTCCACACTCACCAACTCCCATTACCAAAGACCCAAGCAAGCACAACTGTTTTGCAGCAAGATGGATTTGTTTTTATTAAATCCAACCTCATGCTATATTACAAAATATTTATGTAAGTATTATTTTTTAATGAGTTGTTATTCATCCTTTGCCTGTGAGTATAAATTAGGAAACTATTTTATTGCTGATTTTTTGTAGTTAAACACTTTATTTTATAAATATTAAGTTATTTTTATACCCTCTATGGTATGCAGTAGTTCTAGAATTAGTTTCAGTAATCATGTTTTCTGGTGTATATGACTGAAAAAAAGTAAGCAAAAACAGGTGCTTCTGAGACAAGAACTGTTTTCTGGGAGGCAATAATTACACTATTTCTCACATATGATGAACTGGACCAACTGATATATTAGCTCTAATAAACATGAAAAAATTTGGCATGCCTTGTTCACATTACAAAGACTCCTTGGGGAAGATGAATGGCATGTGTGTGTTTTTTTTAAGTTATTTTGAAACCTTTGTACTAATGTCATTTTTCTCTCAAAAATATTTCCCCATAGCAAGCCAAAGCATTTAAGATCACTCTGTTGGTATTCTTCTTCAGAAATAGTCATTGTAGTTTATAAACATTTTAAATCATCACTCAAGTCTAGCCTCAGACTGGAAGAATAAGTTATAATAGTAGAGTTTAAATATTTATAGAACCTGAAACACAAGCTCCTTGATAAGGGATGGTTCCCCTAATTGATGTAGCTGTGATGTAGCTGTCTTTTAAATAAAATTTAAAAAATAATTGTTAATTGAATATTATGCTTAGTGAAGTAGACTTTACTGGCAATGAATTCAGAAATTTAAAATCTTTTTCTAGACACCAAGAATCACTCAGGGTTTTTCATAATGTGGAACAATATTCTTAAGTCATAATACAAGTTAAAGGCTTTCACTCCTGCTGGGACTGCAATGTAAAGCCAACAAAAGTTCATTTACGCCTTTATAAAATTAACGGTCACCTTCAAGTTTTCAGAGTTGGAAGAGTTTTAATAATGATGTCTTGCATTTCTTTTGTTTCTCCCTGCATACTCTACCTACATACAAACATAAAGCTGAAACATCTAGAATCAAAGCAAAAAATCTAATCAATAACCCTTATGGGGTTTTTGTCTAAGTTATGTCTATTATTCAGGTATTTCCTGATGCCTGGTCACAGAGACATCTAGTTGTCCACAATTTATTAGATGAATGGTTTATCCTTCCTCCAAATGTTCTAACTTCACATAGTCCCAAAGCTCATTACTCTGTGGCTTTGATATTGCCTTCAATTTGAAACTTTAGATTTTAGAGGTTTCTTTAGCATTTCATGCCAATAATTTTCATCGTTTGTTGTAAACAAAATCTGAACCCATGTCTGTTTGTCTAAAGGAAATTTGCAGTC